>JACGAQ010003785.1:0-24230 GCA_014119065.1 Orius insidiosus
AAAAAAATTGACAGAAATTTTAAAAGTATTAAAACTTCAACAACGCGTTTTCAATAATCTAAAAATATAATTATGGCTAATTTTACAAATTTCAGGCACAAATGACGCCTGCGCCTATTTACAGACTGCCTTAAACTTAAAGAAAAAAAATTCAGACTTAAAAAAAAAGAGAAAAGGTTTTAAAAGAATTTTTTGCTCTTATTCTATCTTGTGAAGGGTTTAATTTGAGTTTAAGTTGTTGAATTAGATCGAAGATTTTAAGCGAAGGTCCAACTTTCTTCCCGGTGAGATCAATTATCTGATCCTTGGTCAATGTTAAGAAGACTTTACCGTCGATTTTCTAAAAAAATATTAATTTATGGTTTATTTTAACTTTTTGTTTACTTTATCAGTGAAGCTTTCACGATAAGGCCCACAGTTGTTTAAAGTAAGGAATTGTCCGACGTCATTTTCGTCCCATTCGTTCGGGTCGACTTGCGACATGTCGCTGGTTTCTGTGCCGTCGATAAGTCTCGGAATGACTTTTGTCTGAAAAATAAAAACAAAGTTTAAAATATCTACTTTAAAATAATTTTTTGTTTATATGGAACTACAAAAACACTCACTGAGTCCAATTCTTCAAATTCTTCATCCTGGAGAAGCATTAGACAAACACAATAATTTTTTGAAACATATTTTTAAAAACCACTCCATTTCAATATTTAAAATTGATTAAAAAGAGAGAAAAAATTTTTTAAAGAACAGTAGTGAAAAATCTTGGTGAAAAATGATGAAAATACCTTTTCAGGAGATGGGACGATGCTGGGCTCGGAGTTTGATCAAAATAATCGCTGATGCTTCCTATATCAGAATCATCCATATGGACATTTGGAGTTGGCGTTTCAATTGCATTTTTTCATCTTCTTTACAATTTCCATTTTTTCGACACCATTTGATAAAGGTTTTTTCTTAATTGGTCGCCCACGCTTTCTTTTGACTGGTGCTGTTCCTTCATCTATAAATTGCTAGTTGATAGAGGTTTCTTTTAAAAAGGACTTACCGATTTTAGTTGGCTGAGGAATCGATGGGCTTATGGACACTGATGGAATATCGATTGGTTGATTTATTTCAGCAGAATCGCATTCTTTTTCGCCGTTGAAGCCTAGTTTTCTGTCATGGGTCTTCTACCTCTTCTTTTCTTGACTTCTTTTCGATCTCCTTTGGCTTCTTAATCAAATGTTTAGAGAAAAAGTTTTGTTAGGTTTTCTTTACTTAGAGATTGAGGGCTGAGCTTGGGAGGAGAATGAGGGCCTTCGAGTTTGTGAGAGACAAGTTCGCACCACCCGACGGGGTACATGTCTGGGGACTGGACGTCAAGCCATTGATCATACTCGTCTTCCCATCCGTCGAAATGAACTTTGACTAGTCGTCCGACGATGCGAGCAACTGTAGCCACACAAACTAACCTCGGATCCATCAAATCAGCGCATTCAAGTCGTTGGCCATCAACGAAACTATGATCAGGGGCATCCTACATAAGAAATTAATGAAGAGAAATGAGAAATAAGAGGATAATTACAACATCGAATAGTTCAGCGGGTGCAGCGGCTTTCGGTTTCTTTTAAGTAGGCAGGCCAGCTGAAGGAGCTTCCGTCGTAGCCTTTGGGAGGCGTGAGTGTAATGTCGTTCTGCTCGCAGAAACCTGGCGGGAGGATACATGCAGATGAGGAATGGTAACAGAACCAGTCAGATCCTGGCGAGATGGCGTCCTCATCGTACGAATCGATTCGGATCATAAGGTAACCTTCGTTTAAAACCTTCATAATAGTAGCGACGCATCGTCGATAGGTTAAGCGGATCGACCGCCTCTAATTTCATCCCACGACAGAATCCTGTATGGTATGGAAGGGAGTTTGAAAGCGGGAATAGATCCTCAGTCGCATCATCTTTATCTCTCAACCCTTTAAGGCAACGGTCGACGTAAAGAGGTGGTGCCGCTAAAGTCTGCCCGACTCTTTTCGCCCATCCTACGGATGAATAAGAGGCGAATCTTCATGCGCCCAGAAACCTTCAACAAATATTAATACACACCAAAAAAATTTTAAAAATACCATTATCAGAAGGATCTGCGTCGTAATATTTGACATGAAGTCTTTTTCCAACAATATGCTTTATAGTAGCTACTTTGACTTGTGATATCCTATTTTTATCAACGACTTCTAAATTTAAATCGCATAAAAACCGAGATTTCAAACTTTCGTGGACTTTAGTATAGAAATTCGATGGAAGCGTTCTCGCTCCAGTAAGTCCTTCACCAAAAAATGCTTCCAATCTTTATTTTATCTCGATAGCTGAAGAAAAAATGAAAATTTGTTATGTTTGTCAAGAATAAAACATACTTCGAGGAGGAATTAAAGGTTTCCCTCGATTTGCACACCATCCAGGATGGACGACAGAAGACAAAGATTAATCCAAAAATCTTTGCTACCATTATGGCCAAAACCTTCATATCGAAGTAACGCTTTATAACCTAAAAAAGACAATTAAGTGTTTCATAATTAGAATAAAATTACCTGATATTTTAAGGACTGTGGCAACCCAAAAAGAATCAGGAATAACATCTGAATAGCTTTCACAGTCAGTATTCTCGACTTCAACTTTCATCCCGACTGTAATATTGTCCCAGTTTATTCGCCATAGGTGCCTAAAAATCCGTGGTAAAATAAAATAGATTGAAATTTTTAGTACGTGAAGAAATGATGAAACTGAGATGGCGGCGAAATTAGGGTCGGACAACATTTCAGTCCATTCGTAGGTTCCATTTAGATGCGATAACGTCTTTTTATCTGGAGGAAATATTTGATCTTCGTCTGCCAAAGGAGCCGGTGGTGGGACAGGAGGAAGAGTGGCTGAATTTTAACATTGACTTGAGTATCAACCACCATTTGTTGAGCCTATAAAATATGGTAAAAATTTAAAAAAATAAGATTGGTCATACCACAGGAGGAATTCATTGCTGTCTTCCTGCTGAGACTGACTTTGCGATTCAACGGAACCTCTAGCGCACGCTAAACTGCAAAATCGCCTCTCTTTGTATAAAATGCATGTTTGACTCCAATCGCACCACATTTTTCACAAACGGCTACAAAAAAAATCACGTTTTGCACATTAAAGTTAAAAAAAATTTACCCATTCCATCTTTTTTTATTGGTATCATATTCGGATCGGTATCTCTTTGGTATGCGATTGGAGTTTGTAATTTTAAACCAGGATGTTTGATAGGTTTGATTTTTCGACTTGGTGGCACTTCGATGGGTTTAGGCAGTGAAGTGTCTTCGTCGGCAGAACGCAACATACTTTGCTCACAATCGACTTTGTCTTCCTCTTCAAAATAAGGATCTTCCATCTCATCAAGCATCATGAATCCATTGATGTCCTGAACGTACTTTAAAAAAATTAAAACATTTCTTTTGTTTTTATACTAATTCTACCATTGGCGTAGATTGCCTCATGTCGTCAAGGGTCTGTTGAGCTTCGGAGAAAAAGGTCGCTCGGTGAGGATCAATCGCCGAATTGATCATCAGCCCACCTGGATCATTGTGAAGAAGCATGTCTCCCATCCACACTAACCCAAGTTCTGGAAGCACAAAAAGAATTTTGAAGTATAAAGCTAGAAAAGTGTCACAATAACTTCTCATTGACGAAGTTAAAATGGAAGCCTTTGCACAGCCAGGTGTGATCAATGTCAATGTGATTGATTTGATTGAATCAGTTGATCATCAATGTGTGATCAACTCAAATTTGCGCTTAAAAATTTTATGATGTAAGGAGTATTTGGTAAAAATTAGGTAAAGATCAGACAAATAGTAAGCCACAGTGCATTGACAAAACTTTAGATGAAATGATCTCCGTCATTTTTACCAATATCGAAAAAAAAAAAAGCAAACATTATCTAAGTTTCCATTGTAGAGGAAGATATGCTTCTGTTGAGGCTGATTTCGCGATCAGGTGCTCTGAGGACCCCCCCCCCCCAATAGAAATGGAGGGTAATACAATAACTTCTCTTCATGAGAGATAAAATGAAAGTTTCTAGTGTAAGGGGGGTCATTGATCTTTAGCTAATCAATGATTGGGATGCTCTGAGGATCGAAAAGAAAGAAAGGAGAGTTTTTTCATTATTTAGGAACCAAAATTTGGCAAAGATCATTAATTTTACATAGATTAGGAAGAAGCTATCCCTCAAAAAGGAGGACATGGAGGGTAATACAATAACTTCTCTTTGATAAATTTACAATTTTAGGGAAGTGTCCAGTGTAGGGGAAGACATTGAGCTTTACCAAGTCCCATTGATTGATCAGGGTGCTCTGAGGATCACAAAAAAGGCGGTTTTATTTATTATTTGAGACCTAAATTTGGGAAAGATCACCAATTAATTTTCCTGGATCAGGAAGACCCTCTCTCCCAAAAATACAGACATAGAGGGAAATACAATAACTTCTCTTTGAGAAAGTTACAATTTTAGGAAAGTATCTCCCCAGAGTAGCGGAAGGAGCACTGAAGGCCAACGATCAATAATTGGGGTGCTCCGAGGATCACAAAAAAGGCGGTTTTTTATTATTTGGGAACCTAAATTTACTTAAGATCAACAATTAATTTTCCTCTACAGGGACAACAAGGCCTCCCCCACCAGAAAAAAACAGACATGGAGGATTATACAATAACTTGTATTCGTGAAAAATATAAGGGAAATGCCCATTGCAGGGGAAGACATTGATCTTTAGCTGAGGCCCATTATTAATGATCAGGGTACTCTGAGGATCACAAAAAATGGAGGTATCATCAACAATTTGGGAACCTAATTTTGGCAAGACCATCAACCCATTGTCCTCCTAAAGGGACAGGAAGACCCTCTCTCATATAATCAGAATAGAGATTCCATCACTTCTAATCAAGAAATACTCAAATGAAGATTTCCAATGTAGAGAAAAGCTTTCGCTATATTCCATTGACCAGTGATCCGCATGCTCTGAGACAAAAAAATTATTAGAACCTAAATGGCAAAGGCCACCAAAGAATTTTCTTTCCCACCCTCTCTCCCAAAAAACCAAAGGGTAATACAATAACCTCTCTTTCAGAAAGCTTGAAGAACATCACAAAGCACTTGAAAGAAACACCTAGACTCCGCTGTCGTCAAAAACGTCCGTTGAAGTAAAGCAACAACTTTTCTTAAAAATAAAAGGACAAAAAAAATGACTCAGAAAAAAACCCAACCGGCCTAAAATACACCTATTCTCCACAAGCTTGCTGAAAATCCTAAAATGAAAACTTCGCTACTGTATAACATAAAAAAACGATATTTCCACATCCCTGAAGACAGTAATTTAATCTCATTAACACGCAACAAAATTTTGCATTTCCGGACTTCATAAATGCGAAGCACGAACTTGAAACGGTTGAACAACGCCGGAAATCATTATTTCCGAACTTTTTTTTCGCCACAAATCGATTTCCCCAAATATATTCTAAAGAGCTGAGCATAAAAGTTAAAAAACAAAAATTTAAAGAGCATCAAAGAATAAAACGCAATTTAATAAACGTGCTTCATGAAATAAATAAAAGAAGATAAATGAATAAAAGAAAGAAGGAAAACATCAATAAAATAAGTACGGATATGGAAAAGAAAGAATTTGAATAAACGAGCTTTACCTTCAGCACTTGTCATATCCATGACAAAGAAAACGAGTCGGAAAAGACCGATTAATTAAAGAAACTAAAAAGCGCAAAACGCTTTCGATTCTTAGATTAACGAACATAAAAAACTAAAATGTTTTATTGTTCGTAAGTAACAGAGAAGTTGAATAAAAATTATTAAATTATAATAAAAGCTTTAGTTTACATCTTCCCCGAACTACATCACGATTTATGGCAAAAAAGAGCACCGAAGTTCTAGACTCAACACAACAATCGATAATAACCATCGACTTCACCGCATAAACTTTATTTTTTATATTAACTTTTAAATAATTATGACTAAAAATAGTAAATACCATTTTTTAAAATTATTATTTATACTATTTAAAGGCATCAGGCATTTAATTTGCCAAAAAATTTTTTTAGGATTTTAAGTGAAATCGATTTTTTTTTTATTTCAGCTTTGACCAATTGTTTTAAAAATTGAAAATTTTAAAATTTAATATTTTATTATGCTTTTATAATAATTTTTTAGTTACCATGTCAACGATAGGGGACCAAATTTTGGACCGACCATTGCCTAAGATTGGCGAAAAAAGTCTTTTTACGAAAGAACTAGAAACTGCTTTGGTTGAAAATAAGGTCGATCTAGTGTTCATTCGCTCAAAGATATGCCAACATCGCTTCCCGATGGTCTTGCAATCGGTGCTATTTTAAGGTATTGAAAAAATTTTTGAATATAAAAACTGTCTATAAAAAATGAAGGTCATAATCTCAAATTTATTCCTTTTCTTAAAAGGCTTTTTTTGGTTTCTAATGCAGTTTTTTTTAGGAGGGAAGACCCTAGAGATGCTGTGATACTTCATAATAAACATCAAGGTCAGACATTAGCTACTTTACCGCCGAACAGTATAATCGGTACAAGCTCTCTACGACGGACTGCTCAATTGAAACGTAAATATCCTGATCTTATAATAAGATATTAGAGGTAATTTGCAAACAAGGCGGGAAAAACTGAGGAGGGGAGATTACGACGGGATTATTCTTGCGTTTGCAGGTATAATGGATGGGTTGGGACGACAGTATATCACAGGTATTTAAAAAAAACGTTGTTTCTGTCATTTAAATCGATTTTAGGTTCTTGATGAAGATTATGCTATATGCCGTGGGCCAAGGTGCTTTAGCAGTTGAATGTAGAGTTGATGACTGCCACATTTTTGCTCTTTGAATCATAAGTTGACCGTTTTTCCAACTATCGCTGAAAGAAGCCTTTTGAACACATTAGGAGGTGGATGTTCAGCACCAGTAGCAGTCTGGTCATCTTATAAAGATGGAACTGTCGACCTGACTGCTGCCGTTTGGAGTTTAGACGGTTCCATCACCTCAAAGAATCGCTTTCACAAAAATCATCAGCGATGATATATCAGACAATGAAATCATAATACGTAAGTTTCTCACATTTATGTTACGTCAACCACAAATTTTTTGATTTCAGATCTGATAAAGACTTCTATACTGCGGCATGACTGATGAAGGACTTGAAAAACACCAAGTGCAATTATCATACAAATTAGGTGTTAGTTTAGCCCAAAAATTAATCACTGGAGGCGCCATTAAATCGAAGACGCCAAAGAAGCGAATTCCAAAAGTTAATTTGTGCCATTTTCCACCAAGACTTTTTAATTTTGTTTTTATTTTGTAAATACTAGTTTTTATCCAAGATTGGAAATAGATTTTTTTTTTGTTGAGGTTTTAGAATAAATTTTGTTTTTCTTTATTTTGTATTTTGTAATATGAACCATAATTTTTAATTATTAAAAGAAGAAAGGTTGAATAAAAAAACTTACGATTTAGGTTACACACCTTAAACAATATTATTATTTCTGACAATACAGTTAATGATAAAAAAAAATCATTAAGTAGAGATATGTAACTTCAACATAAGCGAACTATATTCCTAAAATATCACCGACTAAAATCTGCATCAAACAATAATGAACAGTCAAGCTTGATTTTTTTTTAAAAGATTTTTTAAAACTTTTTGTTTACCTCATTATGCATTATGGTTAGAAAGGTAATTTTTAACACTTAAGCTAATCTCGAGAAAAACAGCCGAGAAGATAAAAATTTCAAAATTAACAAATCAATAAGTTTGATAACCTACAGAATTGAGAAACTCTGTCATTATGACTTTTTAATGCCGTATTGGCAGTATATCAAAAATAAAACACTTGGGTTTTTTTCGCTCTACATAATTAGTTTTATTGTAGATAAAAAATAAAGAAATTTTTTTTAATGGTTATTTACAGTGAGATGATTTTTTAAAAGGTGAATTATCTGAGGATTTTGAGTTTACCGACGTTGGTGGCGTAGACGAAACCTTCTCCGGCGGTCGGAGCCCAACGGATGCAATTGAGGCTGACCAGATCGGAAGGCTCCCTTGACATTTTCAGTTCCTTGACTAAGGAAAGGGTTCCTTTCGTTCGTTTCGCATCATCTGGTAGGAACTTATTACATGACTCTTCCAACTTATAAATCTATAAAAAAGAAGAAAAAATTGTGATTTTTAACAACGATGGGTAGTTATTGTACCTTAGCTATTTTCTGTTTTTCGCTTTGAAAACGAGATCGTCCTTCTCGAGGCGAAACCGACAATCAAATGTTTACTCGTTGGCGACAAACTGACAGAAACGGCACTTTGATCAAACACAGTCGTATACAAACACTGCCCAAGTGTTTTCCAATTTAAACTGTAAATACCTAAAAAAATTTCATTTTTTTCAATTACTTAAAAAAAAGTTTTAACTTTACCTAACATAGTGGTGACGTTGAACCTGTGAGTAGACATTAAAGTGACCAAAAGTTCTCCATCTCGAGACACATCCACACTGGCATCATTATGTATTTTACATTCACTAACAACTAGATTTTTATCAGCTAAAAATGAAAATAATTTAGTTTCAAGGTTTTAAAATAAATTTTACCGTTGCTTATATCAGGCAAAGAAAATTTGGTAAAATCCCACGCTTGTATACGATGAGGAGGAGCTAAAACATAAATTATTTGAAGTTCTAGAATGATGATGATTGTTACCGAATGATGATGGTGGATTCCTTCTAACGGATTGAAATTCACTTAAGCCAGACCACCTCAATTCCTGCAACCTTTCTCTCCTAAAATATTAAGTTAGTTAGTAACTTTGAATTGATTAAAACTACCTTGATCTATCAAGCTGAGCTAGGAAGGAAGTAGAAAGATTCAAAGCCAAACACAAAAGATGAGTTAGACCTACAATAAATGTTTAATAAACAAAAATCTACTGAAGAAATTGACTTACGCCCAATTCTTTGATGAAACGTTTCCTGAAACGTCTCATCTCCTGGAATTGCGATTGGGCCAAATTCAAAGAATTGGGTCAATCCTTCCACCATAGTAGGTAAAGCATGCCTAAAAATGTACGAAGTAATTTTTTCGAAAGTTAAAAATTAAGAAAGATACCTGGCTCTATGCCTGACAGCATCGTGATACCAAGAAGAGAAATTACGTCTTGAATTTAAACTACTTCTAAAAGTTTAAAATAAGGTAGAAAAAAATATCTAACAGTTGAAAAAACTTACCTTTGAAAAGAACTATTGGCACGGTGACTTTCGAAGCTAGAACGTAAACTTCGTAATCTGTTGAGTGTGATTTCGGACCTAGTAACCCATTCTGGCCTGGCTAGTTGATGAAGATCATTATTTGGAGTGTTGGAACTTTCGGAGCTGCCAGTACTTGAAGGGACAGATCTATAGGAATTTCCTAAAAATTTATTGTTATTGTAAATCACTTTTAAATACTAGAGACTTACTACTTGTTTCAGCATTTTGTCGGCTAGGTGGAGGACCAGACAACTGAAATGAATAATAAAAATTAATTGTTTTTTAATTGGTGGTGATAAAACCAACCGAAACATTGTTGCATCGGCCAATATGGCCATAAGAACTAACAGGCTAAAACGGTGGGGAAAACTGCTGGTGACAGGATTGCTGCGGCCAGATGATGAGCCACTAGTCCCAGGATTGTTGGAACGGCTAGAAGATGCACCATTACCAGACCTAGAGGGATCCGTTTCGATTGGGCTTGAAAAAAATTAAAGGGGAATAGCTTCTAGAGGTCGACGGTGACTGGTTCCTTTGAGATGATGTAGAAGGTCGAGGACTGTCAGCACTGTTGAGCATTCTGCCTGTGATCAGTTTTTCGTCCAGGCCTTGCAGGAATCGTTTTGTGACATCGATTACAAGTCGAAGGATCGGAATTTCTAAAAAAGTTAACATTTTAAAAATGTTTAAATTAGTCAACCTTTGAGGGGAGTCCACTCTGGGCCTTTTAGGTATAGGACCGCTGCATCTAGAAAATGGGCACAGCCTTCTTCGAGGGAATCCATTTCTGCCAGACGAACTTGAGCTACTTGGTTCATTTTGAGCCGTTGTCGACCTTCCGGGGGCGACAGGCGAAATTCGAACACGGATCACCCTTGAAGAGGAACTGCTTTGACCAGTTTCATCGACCATTTTCTCAAAAACTGAATAGACCTCGACCTCAAAGGAGTGGAACAAATGTTACATCCACAAATAGTTACATGACTGACGCCATCAGTCGGAGGGTTCTGGCCCTACTGATATCTCTGTATATTTGCTCCCTAAGGTTATGAGCTTCAGTCGCATTTGAAGTCTCATTTGATCTACTCGTTCCAGGTGATGGGTTACTATTGTTGTTACTATTATTGTTACTATCCCCATTGTCACTATTCATCTCCCTCACTTCTCTCAGTAAAGTCCATATTTGGCTCTGCAGTAGGTCCCAAAGCCATCCAATCCTATTTCTTTGTCCTTCTTCAATATCAGGTCTTCTTTCTATATTTTGAATATGCTGATTGACAAGTTCTATTCCTTCTTGGACGTTTGCAACTCATCATTTGTGGGGTTGTGCTGCAAGATGAAGCAGGTCTGAATGCGGATGGTCTGTTTTCATTAAACAGTGGAGAATCACTGGATGACAAAGGATCATGCAAATTGGGAGGGTCAGATGGCAAATCTGGACTCTGGTCTTCAGATGACAAAGGACCTTGGTTTCTTGATGAAAACCATTCAGAGCTAAGCTCCTCCATTATCCTTCGTGACTGAAAATATAAGTAAGTAAATTAAACAGAAAATAAAGATATTACTTCTTGACGACGTAAAGCAAGTGTGTGGTTGAGAGTTGACCAAGGGCCTGAATCCAATGATGGTCTGTCTTCAGTAGAACGTTGAAATTCTGAAAGGTTTCTCAATAAATTGGACAATGATGTGGAACGCAAGTTAGGTGGGCTGAGAAATCGTGATGATGAATGAGATGCACTTATTTCATCAGTGCCAGCAGAATGCCTCCTTCGTTCTTCCGTTAAGGAACTTCCCGATCTGAAAGGTGAAGTTCGAGATGTAAATGAAGCAGGTGGATCACTTGTGTTCGAAGACGATGAAGAGGAGGAAGTCGACGATGAAGACGGGCTGGAAATAGAAGTAGACGGTATAGACGGACTTGAAGGAGGTGATGAAGGAGAAATTGAAGTTGAAACTCCAACATTGGATGAACTCCGAGAGGTTGAACTTGTGCATGCATCAGATGAAGTAGACGATGAAGCTATAGAAGCAGTAACACCGATTGAACTAAATGAAGTTGGAGAAGTCTGAGTAGTTGTAGTTGATGTAGCTGAACCTTCAGCAGAAGTTGACGGTCTAGAACTTGAGTCTGAATTTGTATCTCGTCTGCAAACTGCACATCTCGTTGCTCCAGTTGAAGGATTTTCATTGAATTCCATCGGATCTGTTCCTCGATCCATCTAAAAATGTATATAAAAGTATTCTAAACACACAATATTGGACTTACTGTCTGTCTCGGCTGCTGAGTATTCCTCCTCGGTAATGAAGAAGTTGCACCCCTGTTTCCCATTAGTGGCCCATAACGTTCTAAACGTTCATATAAATTGTTTGGCATACATTAACAATACCGTCACTAGCTCCAACTTGCTGGTCCCATTGAGAAGGTAGCCTCAGAACATTTCCAATTCCCGTTATCAACTTGTGTCCATAACGATCAAAAGAAACATATCTAAAAAAAACACAGTAAATAATGAAACAAAACAATCATACCTGACTTTCTCCCTATCGTCAGATGTACAACACTTAGCAAAGGGCTTTTCTTTACTCCAATCCCAAAAATGAATTTCATTGTAAGTAGCAATAACTAAAACGTGGGTCAGTCGGATGAAACGCCAGAGATGCGATCACAGTTTCACCTTTCGCAGTCCAAATTTCACTTCCTCCCTAAATACAAACATAAGAACTCAAAAAAATATAATTTATGAACTTACATGAAGATCCCAGACTCTGACTTGACCGCCTAAACAGCCTGAAGCAAGAATTTGATTGGTCGACGGGTGGAAAGCAATGCACCAAGGTGTCCGAGGGTGGCCGGTTAACGTTTTTATGTGTTTTCCAGTTGTGAGATCATTCACATAAACGTTACGGTTCCCATGTTGAAGCAATCAACTTTCTGAAAAAAGATATGATCAAAATCTCCAGCAGTTCAACTGAAGTGTTAAGAATCTGCTCAGCAAACCGTACGTTTATCTTGGCAAAAACTATTATAAGCCATCAAATTAATATGACCTCCACAAAATAATTAATGTGACTTAAATTACCGATCGGCGCTGAAGACCATCAGAAATGAAGATCGCAAATAGTCCGGAAACTTGCATTCCTAAACATAAACAGTTAAAATACATCAACCCCTGAATCTTAATACGTACGAATTCTTCATGGTCTCGGTCGATGAGCCTTTCTTCGGCCGAAATCTCCAAATCTCTCGAAGGGCCAGTTGTTTTCCGGAAAATACCCCTTTCCCTTTCATGACAACATACGGGAACACTTTTTCTTTTGGAATTAACACCTATAAGTTCTTTCGATTTTTCCATCTCATATTCCTACAATGTGGTAAATTGTATGAACATTTGAACTGCTATTATCGACAGTGATAAAAATAAAAGGTTATGTTTATTTTTTGTAACGAATTATTTTTTACGATAACAAGAAAATTTATTAAAACATGCAATAAAAATAAATTTCTTTGTAAAGTTAAATAATAAAGCTTGGATTTATCCTAGGTTTGATGATTAATTTGAAAAATGGGTTCTTACCTTTCGATAAGATAGTTCAGCGACGATAGTTTCCTATACTTATCATGTTCACTTCAAAAATAGAATATGGGATAGAAATCTATTAAAAACTAAGGGATTAATTCTCTAAAAGGTCTTCGCTATAAAGAGTTTCGTTGGGAAAATAACGGAAAAATCTGCTGAACGGGTTCTGCCATAATTTGTCGACAACGAAGTTCGAGCACGAAAGGTCGAAAGGAAAGAAACAACAGCGAGTCCGCGAGAGATGTGAAACGGGTGGGGGGAAATACTACAGGACGAAGGGCGTTCAATCAAAATTTATGTAACAGAGAGCGTAGACTGTAGATTTTTATCCCGCCAAAAAATTTATTACGTTTTTATTTTGGGTGTAATTTCCTCACTTTTTAAAAAATACCTCCCTAAACTAAGGAGATAATTCACAATTTTTTTACATCCAGAAAAATTGGACCTCTTTTTTTTTGGGGCAAGTACCGCCTTATTTTTTTGTTGTTTCAAAAGTTAGAGAAGGCCGAATTATTTAGATGGCATAAGAGTCCCTCGGAAATGGCTGAAAATTTTAGAGCTTCAATTTTTGAAGAAGAAGCAAAATCTTGTCTAAATATAATTTTACACTTTTGAATCCTCAAATCAAGAAAATCGAATTATGTAAGTATGCAGATCATATTTAGAAAATCAATCTCAAAATCGTCTAAAAAATTGGCAGAAAGTAAAAGGTGAAAGGTTGTCCTCTTAAATTTTGGATCTTCCAAAGAATGATTTTGGATACCATCAAATTGTGTTTGCGAAGGAACGGTTGTTCTTTTCTACCTTCCTACATACTCGGACAAAATACATTTCACAGAATTTGAGAGAGCAGTGAACGGACAATAGTTCACCTGATGAGACCTATTAGGTCGAAACGGTCATGAAATATTCCTGTTTAATGTTTCTATCTACCTTGGATCTATTTTATACTACTAACTAATAATAAATAATAATATATAAATAAATAATAATAAATATAAAAATTAATAATTATACTACTAATAAGCAGAATGTAATTATGTAATAGTCATCCACATAAACCTTATTAAAGTAAATCGTCGCGTTAGTTCCAACTCCGGCTATCTCATTTTACCTAGGTTTTCAGGAGAGCCAAAATATGTTTTAATTTCTCATGGCAATCAATGCATCACCTGTTGGCTAAATCGTGAACTACGCGCGTTTTCTGTTGGTAATAGGGTTAAACTACCAACGAAATTCGATTGTCCACAAAATTTACCATCATAAACGATGCCAAACTCTAAATTGATAAAAAATGAGATAGCCGGTGTTAGAACTAATGCGACAACTTCAGAATGTAGTCGTCCACATAAACCTTATTAAAGTAAATGAGATTTTGAAGCAAAAATTTAAGCAATTTGTATAAGCACTTTAAAAACCAGGTAAAGATTATAATTTTTAGTGAACAAATTGGTGTAAAAAGCCTTATTTCTGTATAAGTACTTAATAACAAAATCTGAGTGTATTCAAAAAATTTTTTTCGAAAAATTTAGATTTAGTTCAAAGCGACATTTTCTCTTCTGGAGAGAGTTTTCTTCCAGTTTCCAGAGAAAATTAAGAGTCAGAAACTAAAAAATTTTAAAACCTTGGGGTAAAACGCTTTTTGTCCTTATCCCATCCTGGGAGGCCTTTAAAATCAATTTGGCTGTCCCTTTGGATAAATTTTTCAAGAAAACTAACATTCAGGAAGTCTTTTATTCGGTCGTGCTGTGCTTTGCTGTCTGCTTTTGGTTCCCAACGCTCTACAGTGAGAGAATAGTGAAAACGCGTTTGTAGCCAGTGAGGTTTTGTCCCAACAGGTTGTTCTGGAGTCGCTTTTATATTCACGCGTTCTGCGGCCCCTCTTCCAAACAGTGATCAGTCTTGTACCAGATCTGGTCTGAAGAAGGTCAGACCAGCGTCCAAGTCAGGTCTTCAGTAGTAACTGTCCAGTTAACATAGTGATTTCGTTGGTTTTTCTATTTGATTTTTTTTTCTCGCGTGTTGGTGCTTTTTAATTTTTTTTGAAATTGTGTTGTGTTAAAAAGTCTTTAAGAGGGAAAATTAAGAACGTCATTGGGTCCTTTAAGGTACGTTCTTCACTCCTTCGACCCACACACTTGCAGATGTCTTTGTTGACCTTACTTCGTGGGAGGGCTTTAAATTTTAAAGTTTTTTTATTTATAGGGCTTTTTAAACACAAAAGTTTTTTTAGACTAAAAAATTTACGTTACCAATAATTTATTGCTCTATCTACCTGTACTTGCATGCTGAAAAATATCAAACTAGAACTTTCGTTGTTTTAAGTAATTTTAATTGTCAAATATTGAAATATAAAATTTTAGATAAAAAATTGACTAAAAAAATGAGCGGTTTTAATATCAACCTTGAATTTTTTTTATTTTACATAGCGATACCCACTTCATTGTGATACAGCTCACTGCTTTTAAGGCAGAGTAAATAATATGAATAACGTAAAACTTAATGGAAAAAAAAGCTTAAAGGGCACGCACTAGCGGGTGTAAAATTGACTAATAGGACTCCATAAAACTTCTCAAGAAAATTTTGTGGCTTTACTTAGTATGGGTGTACGCTTATCTTTCTCGGTTAGGAAACTTGAAAGACCTTTTTTGATGACGCCATAAACGAACGACCACTTATTTGAAATAGTACAAAAATCATTTTGGTTTTGGTCGATGCGGCTTTTGCATTTAAATAATTTCGTTTTCAATTGATTTTGTAATAAAGTTGTAAAAATATTGAGAAAAAATTGAAAGATGCCATGTACGGTTTTAAAATTAGAATTGGATCCATTTCTATGTCAGAAGTGGGATTGTAGGTACTTTTGGGACTTTGGTTTTAAATTAATTTTCAAGGCGTTTATTTAGGTTGGGAAGAGATTTTATTGACGTTGCGTGGGGTAATGAAGTAGGGCACGTAATATGCTGTACAATTTCTTAAGTCCTTTAAAGAAAAAGGCATTGTTCTTCGTTATTATATACGTCATATAAACTGAAGACCCAAATCTTTAAACGAACAATAATGAGTGTCTTTTGTAATTTGAGAACTTGGTTTTTTTTTGTTACATAAACATAAGGCCTTCCAGGGTCTTCAAGGGGTCGCGAACGAGTCCAAAACCGGCATTCCGTGGCGTTCCGCCACTTTCACTTTAGATAAGACAACTCTTGTTTTCCTTCGTGACTTATTTCATCCAAGGTCGATGTAATTATATACCTATTTACTTAAGATATTTTAATTTACATAGTTTTTTAATGAGAAGGCAAAATTTTGAAAAAATCAAGAGATCTTCTTCTTACTCAAACTGTCATGAAGAAGGGTTGAAAATCATACGATTTGGTGGTTACGATTATGTTCAGAAATTTAACAGCTCAAAAATTGCTTTAAAAAATAATGTACACCCAGTTTGACAATTTACTTGTTTCCTTCCATCAAAAACTATTCTGATGTGAACAATAGGTAGATGATTTACTACTTCCGCATGACCAGAACCATAATATATTATCCAATATTGATTATTTATTTCCCTAAACTAATTGTACTTGGCAAGATTTTGGTGTCAAGTTGAGCTTAATTAAATTCCTTTAACAGCATATTTTTTGAAGGTTTTTCTGTACTTTTATCCTCGGATGATCTTTGTTATAGTCAAGATTTGCTTCGATAAAATTTTCTTTATAGAATCGGATAAAACAGGAATCGAAATACAAAGGAAGACCTTTCGGTCTTGAGAAATGTGAAGTTGACGCCCACGACTCGAACACCGTTATCCTCCTATTTCTTTTTTCCTTCTCTTTCTTTTAACCTTCGTCTCAAGTCTCTCTCTATACGACGAAACGAAAGGTTACTAACTTTTCAATTTTCTGAAAGTCGCCATCTGTCGAATCTAGAATGCAAGATAAGTTTTAAAACCTCACGTAGGATAAAGCTTGTGCTGGCTTGAATTAGGTCAGTGAGTTTGAACTCGACTTGCATAAGTCTGATCGCTCCATATGGAGGATTAGATCTGTTTTAAAACTGGAGCTATAAAAAGTGTAATGAAACTTTTTTTCCTCCCTGAGAATCGCCATTTTATTCTGTTCTTTGACTCCCTTGAAAGGAGGCTAATCCCAAGCATTCGAAGGTTATAAGTCCCTGAGTTCTTTCATATTCCAGTCGCACAGCAAAGCAAGCGCTTTTTTCCAAGCGATTACCAGATTTAAAGTATAATCTGTTTAATGTATACCAGCCTTTTTTTCGCTGCTTCATATCACAAAAGGGTTTGTATCAAATGTTGAGAGATAGAAAAAAAATTTATTGAGAAAAAAAGAACGATAGTGATTGAGTTTTTATTTTGAGTAGCACAAAACAAGAATTCTTATGCTTTTATGATAGAAGGTCGTTTCAATTGCACTCTCTTAAAAAATTCTGGCAATTGACAAGTATAAAGCCATTTCTAACTCCCCTACACTGTACTTTTTTGCAGCAGGATGAATTATTTATTTGCTGAAAATCCTCTTCTGGCTATAAAATTATGCGTTTTTGGAACGTTTTCTTTCGGTATTTTTATTTTATCAATGCTTATTGATTAGTCTAAAATTATAATGGGTGGCTATTCGATATTTATAGTTCGTTGTTGTTCTGGTTGAATGTGGCTAACGAGCACGGCAATTATCTCTAATGCACGACCGGGGTCATCACGTAATCGCTGAATTAAGCAGAGCTTGTGTTTCAAATCGTCTGACGGCTGCAGAAGTGCTAGGCCGTTGATTAATACTACTATTAGACATGATATTTAATAATCTTCGTTTCTCGTCATATTTTGAAGGCGCATCATACGGATTTGGGTGTTCTGTAACTTATGCCGGAATGCCAATTATTTTGTCAGTTACGTGAGCGCTATACAATGTAACATTAATTCGAGGGACGTGAATCTGAATATGAATTATGAGGGTAGAGCTCGGTTAAAAGATTTGCATATGAAATAAGGTTAGCCTCAACAGAGTCTTAAAAATCAAGGTACATTTTATTGAAGATGATCTTTTCTCTAAAAACTATTATCATTTTTCGCCCTTCATTCTCAAATATCCACTTTTCTTTCCTTCTTTTTTAGCTGAATGGGCCTAATCATTGAATTTATTCACTTATTAAATTATGCATCACTAAAAACAATTAAAGTAACCTGATGCATCCTGTATATAAATTTATTAAATTAATAACTGTTCTTTAACTTTAATCTTGTATTAACTTTAATAGTATGTCGCGTGTTCATTTTTTTAACTGTGTAGAGGGGAACTTGAAAGGCCTCTTACATCCTATTGCGGTAAGGTGAAAGAAATGAAGGGAAGTATTTCTAAAATAAGGAAATAACATTACATACTTCTGTTTTATGTTCGACTGTAATTGAGTTCTCATAAAAAGTATACGTTTTCGTTAGTAAACTTTCAAAGTTGATGAAAAAAGGTGTTTCGTAAGATTGTAAAGTTATATGAGCCCTCAATCATGTTCGTGATTTCACGGACTATCCAATCGGATCCGTTATGGAAAAAAGAAGGTCGGTAAAGAACTGTGGTATTGGTAGCCTCCCGCAGTGTCTTGCGGTCGTGAATTGTACATAGTTCATCCGTGACAGTCTCAGCTCTGCTGGACACGACTTTGGTTTCTTTTCTGTCGACTGTCACCTACAAAATATGCCTCATGTCACCTCGTTTACTTGGCTCATATTCCATGTCTTGTATAAATTAATTATAGGACAAAAGTTATCGCTGTATTTATTATTTATTCAGATGTAAAGCAGCAATGCTTTTAGGAGAGAAGTTAAGGGACAAGCGTCAAGCCGGAATAATGAAATACTGTTGACCTTTTGTACATCCAGAAAAGCTCTCTTATTCCAATTTTGTGAACTTCTTTCCATTCTTGACAAAAATCCATCTCGTTTTTAATGAATTTCATCGTATTATAATTCAGGGTGTGTTATGTTTACACGTGGGCACCGTTCTCTTATTTCGGTATGCCCATCACAAAGGTTAGACAGCCCGTTACGCACGTCTTTTATGTCTCCTCCGGAATCTTAACTATAAGTGGCATCCCTTGCTTTCGCGTTACAATTTAACAAAACAGTAACTTCCTTACCGTTCTTTTTATTTTCCCGGAACTAAAAATTTATTAGAGTTTTAACCACAATCTTAGACGTCTTAAAAAGTACTGGTTTGAAGAGCTTCCAACGAAAACTTCCTTAAAGAGAAGTAACAATATAGGAGGACCTATATGGGAAGGGGAAGTATAGGAGGGGAAGTATAACGGAGGGGAAGTATAAGGGAACGAAAGTAGAACGAAGGGAGAAAGTATAAAGGAGGGGGAAGTATAAAGGAGGGGAAAATAAGGAAGGGGGAAGTTTTTTTTTCATAAAATTTTCTATTTTTTTTTTTATTTTCTAAGTTTTTTTTTTTTTCGAAAAATCCGGATTTTTTTTTACGTTTCCGTTTTTTTTTTTCTTCGAAGTTTTTTTTATAAAAAAATTTCTAAGTTTTTTTTATTAAAAAATTTTCTATTTTTTTAGTTCTTTTTTCGGAAATTTTTTAAGTGTCAAGGTAGAAATAATGGGCTCTTTGGCCTAGGATGCCTCTCGTAGTGGGTAGTAGTATGAAATTTCTCCCTACTAAAAAAGTGGAAATTTTTTTACACCAAAAATTCTTAAAAAATATAAGGAGTAATTGGTGAAATTTGGTGAAAATCGGATTAAGGTTCGGCCGCAGCAAATTTTTTAAAATTTCAAACAGACATATCTCCGCCATTTTTCGAAGTTCAAAATCGCCCTCGTTACATTCTTGTTCTCAGACTAAGGAAGATTTTGTGAAAATTTGGTGAAAATCGGTTCAAAACTGTGGCCGTAAAGTGTTCCGGAAAAATGCTACGGACGGCCGGCCGGCCGGCACAACGACAAAGTTGAGGTCGGTTAAGATCAATATTCGATTTGATACTCCGGGGTCTGGAGTGTATCTGGAGGGTATCACAATAACTTCTTTAAGGAAGTTAAAAGAAAATCGTTTAGTTTTCAATTAAGTTTTTCTAAAAATGAAACGTCCCTGACTTGATTGACCCGCCATTAGCAAACTTGATTGAATTTGAACTCCCCCTGTATGTCAGTTAATAAAATTATTGCATTTTAATTATTTTAGGTAGATTTTTAAATACACCACCGTTGTTAAAATCGGTATTGATATAATTTAACTTCTTCAGTTTTCAAGTTAGGCGTGGCTAGGCATACTAATGAAGCTCGCAAAACTTTTTTCATATTTCCTTAACAAAGAGAAGGATTCGTTATTGTCAAACTCTTTTTAGCACCTTTATTATTAATATTGCTTCCCGTTAAACTTGATTAAAAAAAATTGAACTTTTTAAACTATTTTTTTTTCTAATAGTTTTTATTTTATTTCAGGTATGGCTGATCATCTCTGAATGTGTTTCGACTTCTTTATGAGGTAATTTTGTTGACAGAATATATTTAAATTAATGGGTATTTATAATTAATCATGGAGGGTCTTAATATGGGCTGATATTTATTAGTCAACAACCCCCATTTCACGGTTCCTCGAAGGCCATTAGTTTATTTAATACGGCCGAACACACACCTGTGTCATTCCGTACCCTTTTGCATTAAAATTCTTCCTTCGCACTAGTTCAACTGTAGCTAATCTGAGTTTACGTGATTTGAATTTTTTCCTAAGGGGGATTTATTTACGTTTAATTACTGAATGATTGGTGGAGCAAGGATTAAAAGGGAATAAGTGAAAGGTAATAAAAGTCGATATGTATTCAAATCCAGATTATAAGTTTTCAAATCACGAGTCTGGCATTTAAGCCTTTATGAAGATATGATTGTGGCACTCACTCTTGTGGAACACACGTTTTGATTTAATCGCTGACGGTTTTTGTTCATTAATTTTTTATTACTTCTAATTAGTTTAGACTGTACTTGAGAAAATTAATTTTTGAAAAAGTCAGATCGGAGTTGAGAAGTTTAATAAAAACATAAGATCTAAAACAATTTCCTACTCATTGCCCCTCTGGAATCCGGCAAATTCCAATAACTCCCCTGTCTCAGGCCTCCCTCTTCTTTCCTTAGGAAAACTTCAATTCACCTGTTTTAATATGAAAAACGACTGTCATCATTTACGTTTTATAACATCTTGAAAAAAAGGCTCATTTGCTAAAATTGTTTTCATCTGTTAATTGAACCGGAATTCGAAATTGGCATTCGGTCAATTTAATTTTTTCACCTTATTGATGCGAAGCTGATTAGGAATTAAATTCGTTCAAAGGTTCTTTCATTCCGCTGTTGACGCCGAGTATAAATAATTCGATAGGTCTTGATTGAAACTGGAACATCCATTGGGAAATCTTGTCGATAGACTGATTAGGTAATCGAGCTGAAGTAATGGCTACTCCTGTTTAGCGATACCTTCGGGAGTTATATTCCAGTCTTATTTAATCTATTGTTTCTTTTGTAAAAAAGTCTTGTTTTGTGAAAACGATGCCGTGAGAAACAAAAGGCGGAATTTTTTTCATGTGTGCTTTTTGTTCATGTGTTTTATTGTATGCTATAATTTTGTTTGAACCGGGTGGCTGCACGGGGACGTTATGTCGGATTTTGAGGTTGACGAGAAGAAGAGGGTCAACCACAAAGAGTTGCCCCACGTGGGATTAATTCTAATCCTTGAATGTTGGGTGAACAAATATATTACTGAAATTTTATCCCTTTATTTAAATTCTTCACATTTAAAGCACATGATAAAAAATGTTTTTAGTGCATGTTATGATTTCGCATAACGGTTATGTATCCCTTGGGAAAAGCGAGATTTTTGTTAGAATTTTATGTCAAGGTTGGTGGACCTAAGTTAAAGGACGTGTTATAGCTTGGGGAATCTTTACAGCCGGCCGTTACAGAGACTATTACCTTACCATGGCTCGCCTGCTTCGTGTCATGAAGACATTATCTAATAAATCTTCAGAGATGGGGGTTGGGGAGCAAAACTGAGGATCAGGGCGTAATAAAGCGAAAGTGTTAAATACTGCAGGATTCGCAATAGTAATCTCACTTATTTGTAGAATGAAAAAAAGAGATGAAAAAGTCAATTGCATTTTTTAAGGTCACTTTTAATAACTTCATCTGAAGCCCCTGATATTACGTTGAGTAAAAATCTACCCTGAGGGGGTGTTTCGTTGGTCCAATCTGCTGATGGTAGCTCCGTTGGAGACTGGCCAAACCCATTCCGTCTTTTGTTCAGCACATCTCTCGTAAATTCCCCCACTTGTTATGACAAGATTCCCTTTTACGATCTTTATCGATGTTTTACGACTTACGAGCAGACGCGCTATTCTTTTTTAAAAGGACGGCAAAAGCCTTGAAATTTAATAGTAAGAATATTGAGTGCATATAAATATTTTGTCTATTTGATTTGTTTTGAAAAAACGAACCCCAAAATTGAAGGACGCAAACCCTTGTGTGTGGGAGAAGGGATTCTTGTCGTAAATTGAATATTTTATGATAATCTAGGTTGGAATATAATGCTCAATATAGCCAACGCCTTCTACCCAGCCTTTCGAATTCCACGCGCATACTTAGCCACATTTACGTATAAAAAATATTTTGTACGTATCGGAGACTCTCCTCCTGAGTATCCTTCGCTGATCTCACCTTCTTCGCGGGGAGGGGAAGAAGCCATGAATACACTCTGGTCGATTTTAAGTTTAATTTATTCACAATAATTCAATTCACTTAAGTATAGTTTTGACACTCGATTAATTAACAGACTTGATTAATAACTCACGACTCCTTCGTGCAACTACTTCCAGCTGAACCGACAGGCGACAAGAAGAGAGAGGTAATGGAACGCACTTGACTCGATGAAGACCTCGTCAAGACTGCCACGTTTTCCTTTGTGTCAAGAAAACAACAAGCCCTTCGGGTTAGAGGGCGCTCTTTGTCGATTCAGCTGGTAGCACTGCGAGGGTCGCTATCATTTGTTTCCCCGAGACGGCCAACCTGACACGGCAGACGTCCCGGATGCCTCATCTGCAAAAGACAACAGAAAGCAGATCAAAAGGTTACATTCGGCCATACTGACAAACAGTATAGCAAAATAAACAAAGTAGAAAATAAAGGCAACATTGCCACAGTTAAAATTTACATTGGGACTGAACATGACATGAACGCTTTAACAGTAAAGAGAAAAACACTACGTATTGTGTAGAAATCAAAAACGATGATTTGTCGGTAGGAATTGAGGAATAATTTGTGATGATGCTCTCGGGTACGTGCACGGATCCCATATGAGAGTGAAAAATCTCATCTCCAGCAGGGTTGACAGCCTTGCACAAGTAAACACGTAAGGGTTGACAGCCTTACTGAAATATAACCAACGAGGGCTCACAGCCGCAGTTTCCGTCACAAGCATTTCCCCGAGACGATCCAGTTAGCAACAACATTACATAATTGCCAGCCAAGGGCTAGTAAGAACTCTGCATCACCGTGAAAAGGAAAATGTACGGAAAACACATGAAAAGTGAGCAGACACATTACATAATTGCCAGCCAAGGGCTAGTAAGAACTCTGCATCACAGCGGAAAAGAAAATGTACGGAAAAACATGAAAAGTGAGCAGACACATTACATAATTGCCAGCCAAGGGCTAGTAAGAACTCTGCATCAGTGGAAAAGGAATTCACCGGAACACACGGAAAGTCAGCAGACACAGTACATAATCGCCAGCCAAGGGCTAGTACGAACTCTGCATTACGTACCAAGTGAAACCAGCAAAGCACAGGTTAAAGAGGCGCAGGACGCCCAGGAACAAAGGAAAAGTAAAGGTGGATAAACAGCAGTAAAGGAAGCAATAACATGGAAACACGACAGATTAAATACTGCCTGAGGACGATCCGAATCAGTACCATCGGAATCATCACCAGACACGCGACCTGACGCATCAAGGTCGTCTGGAGTAACAGCATCGTTTAAACTCAACTTGAACGGCGATCAGGCACAGGCTTAACCCGATCATGAGAGTACTTGTATGTACGATTGGACGTTAGAGATTTCAGCAAATAGCGGTCATGTTCAAGCACGTCAATAATGCGAAGAGGTCCACGAAACTTGGACTAATTTCGTCTGATGACGAGGCTCATTTTTAATTAAAACTAGATCCCCTTTTGCCAATTGGACTTTAGCCTATTCGTATCAAAACGGGCTTTATCATATTGAGCACATTTTACCATTTGTTGTGCGGCAGCATCGCGTACAGCATCCAAGTCAACCTTACCAGAACCAGTAACCG
>JACGAQ010003786.1:0-24222 GCA_014119065.1 Orius insidiosus
TAAAAAAAAAAGGACTCACTAACGCTAACTCTCCATGGCTGGCCACTTAGCCATTTTCCCCCTATCACCCTTTTTGCATAACGCCCCACACTAACTTCTCAGCGCCCCCAGGGGCGTTACTTTTTAACGGGCGTTAACTTTTTGCCCTTTACTTAAGCGGCTGGTTAATTTTTGCCCTTTACTTAACGGGCCGATTAAATTTTTTAACGGCCGTTAAGTTTTTACTGCCCCCCGTTGAGAATCAATGATCTAAATACTATCCCAAATATAATCTATTCCAGGAATTATATGTCGCCGTCGGAATATCGGGTGCTATTCAACATTTAGCTGGAATGAAAGATTCCAAACGATTGTGGCAATCAACAAAGATCCGGAAGCTCCCATCTTCCAATCGCTGATTACGGATTAGTCGCTGATCTTTTCAAAGCTGTCCCAGAACTTACAGGAAAATATAATTTCAATATCCTCATTTAGTTGTTACATGACAATGATTTATCATTGTGATATTTTATTTTGAAGAATATATGAATTTTTGTAATCAAATTCTTTTATTACCATCCCGGCGACTAGAGAACCAACTGCGCCACATCGGTGTACGATACGCTTGTCAACCTCCAAATATTGTGTACAGACCAGCAACATTCCGCTTACAACGATGCAAATCCACATTCTAATCAAGTATACTCTCAGCGCTGTTCCTATAAAATCCTGATGTCATTTTTAATGAAGAAACTTAAATCTACCCGAGCGAGTTGAGAACAGAAGCTATCCAGAAGAATTCTCCTAAAAGAGCTGGAAAAATAAGCGACGCTCCATATTTTGCCATAATGTTCTTGAAATAGATCAAGCATCGTTATAATTCCATCCCTCATTTGGTTTTATGAAGAAAATGCACCTAAAGATAAATTAAATAACTTCAGCAAAAAATGTAATACCAATAAGTAATGCTACGCTGTATCCTATTGGTGCTTGAACTTCCAGGATACCTTTTTCATATGTCTTTTCGGCCGACCCTACAATATAACTTCCTCCTGCCCATGTACCTACTAAGTCATCGTCCCAATGATCGCTCCAAACCTTCTTCCTGCATTCATCGTCTCAAGTTCCGATTCATTCTGCATCTTCCGTCCAGCCCAAATTCCGATAAATAAAATGACAACATAGCATACAAGGATGCCAGCAACACCTTCCCAAAATACAGTCATTTTTTTTAAAAAAATTTTTACAAAAATAACAGATGTGTAATAACTTCGGTACATGAGCAGGTTAGTACATGTCCATGTTAGCAAAGCAAAAGTAAGGCATTTATAATTCATATTAAATTTCCTTAGTAAGTACAGAATAATATTTCATTATTACAAACTACTGTATTAAATTTCTAAATGTTTTCAAGGCTTCTGTGGTATTTTTTAAACTCGACTAACCAATTTACTACTACCGTTGCGTCATTGGAATAAAGTGGAGGTTACAAACGAAAAGGTTATACAAAAATTTTCTAGTTTTTCAGATTACTCTTTCTGCTTGAATTTGGTATTTAGGTACAGTTTCTTTTCCAGTTTATTTCTGTATACATTTTATTTCAGAGTTTGAAGATGGACGCGGCGAATTTTCGTCAGGAAATGCCCCCGCCGGGTGGTTTTAAGCCTTTAGATTATTCCAGAGTCCCAGCCAAAAGTTTTATCAAAGGTACTTTTTTTCTAAGGTTTCTGTGTATTTTAATTTTTTTTCTGTAGGTCGCTGGCTTATTTTGGGTCAGCTTGTCTCAACTGGAGTGGCCATGTATTTATACGTTTGAATTACAAGCAAGTAAAGGGAGCAGGTCGAAGCAAGAAGTTCTATGCTGGCGATAACTCCGCTTATTTTGGCCGAAAGGGACAGAGAGTAAGTAATCTCAAGCTTTTTATTCTGAGCTGTAAGCAGTGTTGGGCGTAATCGCAAGTTTCTTAATTACGATTACAATTATAATCGTAATCGTAATTCAATACCGATTACAATAGTATTATTTTTTTCTGCGATTATGATTGTAATCGCATTTTTTAAACGATGTCATATACGAGGCGTAAAGCTAACGAAAATACGATTACGCCCGTAACTGCTGAAAAAAAAATGCGATTACGACCGTAATCGCAGAAAAAATACGATTATAATGGTAATCGCAGAAAAAAAATACGATTACGATTTAATCGCAGAAAAAAATCGATTATAATGGTAATCGCAGAAAAAAAATTCGATTACGATTGTAATCGTTAAAAAATGCGATTACAATCGTAATCGCAGAAAAATAGATTAATGATTGCAATCGTAATCGGAAATACGATTATAATTGTAATCATAAGAAACTTGTGATTACGATTAAGCCCAACACTGGCTGTAAGGTATGGTTATGCTGGGCAACATTCAAATCGTTGGTTTAAGAAGGTTGCTTTGAGTGAGAGACTGTGAAGAAGTCTTGTATTGACTGGCTTTCCTTTTATTTTCTTCCCCTAAATAAAGATGGGCTCTGCTGTTCCCCTTCTACATGCAACATCAGAATCTTTCCTCAATCAGCTCTTTCCTTGAAGGTGTTGATTTGTTGAGTCTTGTCAAGACACCGTTGCTCGACCCAGCCTGAGCGTTCTGTGTTGAAAGTTTTGATGAACTTCTTGGCATGCTATTGACTTTAGAAGTTTTGCTAAGTCAAAGTAGCTGAGTATTCTCTTTGAGCACTTCTCTCTTCACTCATCAATTCTGCTTTTAAGATGCTTAAAAGCTTTACTGCGGGCAACGCAGTATTTGGGGCATGCAGCCTTTTGTGTCTCCTCCTGTTTGATTTTTTTGTACTTTTCCTCAATATTTTGATTAAGACTGCTTTCATTAGTTACAAAATGAAACTCAGCCAGGGTAATTTGAATTTGTAGATTTTAGCCGAGTTTTTTTGTACACCTAGTAGTTCATTTTTTTTCAAAATTTTAAACATTTTAGGCGTTAAAGTCCATCAAAAGTTGACCTTCTCCTTGTAAGAAGGTTATTGAAGTATAACCATTAAGAAGGTTAATTTTTAAAGGCTTGTAAATCGTAAACCGTTACAGATATTGAAAAAATGCACTAAATAAAATCAGTTGGAAATTTTTCTTTAATTTTTATTCTATTCATTTTTTCTCTAGGACCACTGTTTTCAAGATAAATTTATTTAAAAAAAAAATTATTTTCCGAAAATGGTGCATCCTAGAAAAAAATAATTAAGTGCAAATAGAGAATTAATTTCCTACAATTTTTATTTATTAGGTGTACAAAATGAAATCATACAATAGTTTTTTTTTTCGTCCGATAAATGTATTAAAAAAATGTTTTTGTTCCCTTTTAGAGGACAGTCGTTGTAAAAAAGGCTCGGTTATGAAATAAAAAGGGAAGAATGTCAGAATTGCAGAGGGTTGGGGAAAAAAAAGAAGAGTAAAGTTTGAAAAATGTTAAGAGGGGTCCGCGAATCAGAGGGAGGATTTGTCGAGGCCTTTATTCAGAGTTAAGCGGATCCCTTAGATTAGATAGAGCTTACTTCCGCACTCTCCATTGTGATGCTCGGAAAAGTCCGTCTGATTGTACCTGACTCAGGCCACTCAAAAACGTGCTCCAACATTTCATATTCGACAAACCCCCATCAAAAAGCATCAGCGCTTTTTTTTTTAATTCAAGGAATTTTTTTATAAACACATTCCCATCTGGAACATCTATAAAATTAATATTGGATGAAGCAATAAAAATAAAATTAGAATTCAAGGCACGTAAGTCAAATAGAGTGGTCTCACAGAGATTAAATTACCGCTGAACGAAAAGGCAACCCGAACGCCTCTTACGATTCTTTAAGACTGAATAATATCACTATAGATCTAGTTCAATAGCCCTCACCCTTTTAACCCCTATTTTCCATTTACCCCACAACACATGAAAAAAAACTAGCAGCTTCGAGCGAGAACTTAAATTATACTTCCTTAAAGAGGGGGAGGTATAAAGGAGGGGAAAGTATAAAAGAGGGGAAGTATAACGGAGGGGGAAGTTTTTTTTTTTTTTTTTTTTTTTCAAAAATTTTTTTAAGTTTATTATTGAAAATTTTTCCAAGTTTAATAAAAATAGAAGTATAACGGAGGGGGAAATATAAAGGAGGGGAAGTATAACAGAGGAGGAAGTATAAAGGAGGGGAAGTATAACCGAGGGGAGTATAAAGGAGGGGAAGTATAACCGAGGAGGAAGTATAATGGAGGGGAAGTATAACGAGGGGGAAGTATAAAGGAGGGGAAGTATAACCGAGGAGGAAGTATAATGGAGGGGAAGTATAACAGAGGGGAAGTATAAAGGAGGGGAAGTATAACCGAGGAGGAAGTATAATGGAGGGAAGTATAACAGAGGGGGAATTATAAAGGAGGGGAAGTATAAGGAAGTGAGTAACGGAGGGGGAGTTTTTTTTTATTTCTTAAGTTTTTTTATCGAAAATTTTTCCAAGTGTATAAAAAAGTATAACGGACGGGGAAGTAAAAGGGAGGGGAAGTATGACGGAGGGAAATATAAAGGAGGGTAAGTATAACGGAGGGAAATATAAAGGGTAAGTATAACAGAGGGGGAAGTAAAAGTAGGGGAAGTATAAGGGAGTAGAGTATAACGGAGGGGGAAGTTTTTTTTTTTAAGTTTTTAAGTTTTTTATCGAAAATTTTTCCAAGCTTAATTAACATATATCAGTCAAGTATACAGAGGGGGAAGTAAAAGAGAGAGGAAGTAACGGAGGGAAAATATAAAATAGGGGAAGTATAACAGAGGGGGAAGTATAACAGAGGGGAAGTATAACAGAGGGGAAGTATAACAGAGGGGGGGAAGTACCGAGGGGAAGTATAACCGAGGGAAGTATAAGGGGGAATTACAAAGGAGGGAAGTAAGGGAGGAGAAGTATAAGGGTGTAGAGTATAACGGAGGAATTTTTTTTTAAGTTTTTTAAGTTTTTGTATCGAAAATTTTTCCAAGTTTAATAAAAATAGAAGTATAACAGAGGGGGAAGTAAAATTGAGGGGAAGTAAAATTGAGGGGAAGTAACGGAGGGGAAAATATAAAGGAGGGGAAGTATAATGGAGGGGAAGTATAACAGGGGAAGTACAAAGGATTGGATGTATAAGGGAGGAGGAACTATAAGCTAGTAGAGTATAACGGAGGGGAAGTTTTTTTTTTTTTTTAATTTTTAAGTTTTTTATCGAAAATTTTCCAAAGTTAAATAAAATAGAAGTATAACGGAGGGGGAAGTATAAAGGAGGGGAAGTATAACGGAGGGTGAAGTAAAAGGGAAGAGAAGTATAAGTAAATTTTCTTAAATTTTTTAAGTATTTTATCGAAAAATTTTCCAAGTTTAATAAAAATAGAAGTATAACTGAGGAGGAAGTATAAAGGAGGGGAAGTTCAAGGAGGAGGAAGTTTAAGGAGGGGAAGTACAAAGGAATACCTTATATTATTAATAAAATTACAATACAAAATGAAAAAGAAAAAAAAAATCGTTTGGTAAAATACTAAACCGCATAGCATTCGAATCGCGCAGAACTGTATCTGGGGAGGGTAACAAGGTAGAAATAACGGACTTTCTGCCCAAGGTATGTTCCTCTGGTAAAGGGTAAAGTATGAAATTTCTCCCAACTAATTAAAAAATTTTTATTACACCAAAAATTTGTAAAAAATGTAAGGATTATTCGGTGAAAATCGGCGCAGTTTTTGAAATTTCGAACATGCATGTCTCCGCCATTTTTTTCGAAATTCAAAAATCGCAGACAATTTCTTTTTCAACTATTCAGGAAGGTTGTGAAAATAGGTTGAAGTGTTCCCTAATAAATGGACGGCCGGCCGGAACCACAGACAAAGTTGACATCGGTATATCCATATTCGATTTGACCTCCGGGGTCTGGGAGACCCTTCCCCAATGTCCCGACATCGAGGTTATCACAACAATTTCTTTCACCCCCTCCTTTTAACTTCCCCTTCCGTTATACTTCCCCCTCCTTAAAGTCTCCGTAATACTTCCCCCACCTGATAATTCCCACATGTTTCGGGCACTGACATTCTCCGAAGAAAAGAAGAAATCAATTTTCTTCCTAATTTTCTCTGTTTGTTATAAAATGAATTAAGAAAGGAAGATTAGATGGACATTCTATCCAAAACCACCTTTCGACGGTGTCACAGTAACTTTCTTTTGAAAAAATTTAAAAAATGAAGACATGCATTTTGTTGTTTTTAATGTAAATACATTCTGGGGATGGTAAATCGTCTCGGGACTTCATAACGGTCCTAATTTTCTTCAAGGGCCGGCCCCCACCTCCGGCAACTCCCTCGCGCGGACGTGATCGCTTGAATATATAATAAAACTCACTCAGAAATACAATTAGTGGAGTGTTAATTGAACAATTAATTAACGGAGCTCTGACAGGCAATTAGTGTGCATTGTGTTCTGACTTTTCCATCCCCCCCCCATTTTCACTTCTACTTTTCTATTCTTATTCTTTTTTTTTTCTAATTTACAATTTCGTTTAGGGAGGAAAAAATTAATTTTCACCATACATTCAGAAAATAATGGAATTTAAATTAATTAATGAAAGTCTCGCGAGGGGGTACTTAAAGGGGGGGGGATTGAAGGGTACAGTTCTCAGCCATTTCTGCGAATTCGGGGGGCACACAACTCATCCGAAAGTATTCTCTCCGAATGTCTACTCGTCTGAAAACTAACGTACAAAAATTGCTGCGTCGTAGAAATGCGGCAGCGTTCGACCCCCGCAAGTCACGGTCGGTTTTTTTGTTTATTTTTGCGAGGATCAGCTCGTTTTGTGACACAAGGGGTTGATTTTTTTCCTCTCGCGAGGATTTGCTCACCCTGTAGTGCCCTGGGATGGATAATGAGCTCGGTACGCCCAAAAAGGAGTTTTAAACTTGCAGGGGTGGAACGCTGCCTCATTTCTACGACGCAGCAATTTTTGTACGTTAGTTTTCGGAAGAGTAGACATTCGGATGAGAATACTTTCGGATGAGTTGTATTCACTGTTTTCTATTTTATTAAAGTATATTTTTAAAAAAATATAAACAGACAACTCATCCGAAAGTATTTTCGTCCGAATGTTTACTCATCCGAAACGGCCACGCCCCTTTTTCGATGAGAATACTTTCGGATGAGTTGTTTTATTTTTTCTATTTCTATTATTTTTCGGATGAGTCGACATTCGGATGAGAATACTTTCGGATGAGTTGTACCTTGGCACTCCGAATTTCGTAGAAAGCTCTTGAAATTTTCATGATAACTACAAAAGACAGATTCTGTGAATTTTGATGGATATTAATGAAAATTTCGGAAGTCTCAACTTAAGTTCAACAAAGGCTACGGGTCGTTTTGTTCCCAAACGACAAAATTCCGAAAACGCAACTAATTCTAAGGCCATTAGATTGCCTTAAAAGTACTGGTTTGAAGAGCTTTAAACGAAAACTTCCTTAAAGAGAAGTAAAATAGTGGAGGGGGAAGTATAAAGGAGTGGACGTACATCGGAGGGGAAGTATAACGGAGGGGGAAGTATAAGTGAGGGGACATGTTTAATATTTGTTTATATGAGGCGCTCCGGGTACGAAGGGCGAACTCAACAAAACGTAGTTCGAGATATTCGCATTTTATGTTACCGTCGAACTCACAGAAAAGTCATGCCCTGGAATGGGAAAAGGTGTTGTGGACTAGGATGTGGAGTTCGCCCTTCGTACCCGCTCGGATATCGCAGTGAGAGCTTTGCGGCATATCGGTTTTTACGTATTTAAAGGGGAATAAAGGGCGAACTCAACATAAAAATTATATGGGTGTATTCACCAAGAGGTCTAGAATCTGAAAATGAAAAAAATAATAATTTGTCCGATGTTGAGTTCGCCCTTCGTACCCGGAGCGCCTCATATATATGTATTTTAAAAAACTCGCTGCCGCCGAACCGTTGCGTTGGTCCGATTTTCACCAATTACTCCTTATATTTTTTTAGGAATTTTTGGTGTAAAAAAATTATTATTTTTTAACATTAATTATCATTTTAGTAGGGAGAAATTTCATACTTCCACGCCTTACGAGAGGGACCTCCCTTGGGCAAAAATCCCATTATTTCCACCTTGATACTAAGAAAAATTTTCGAAAGAAAAATAACTTAAAAAATTTTTCGGAAAAAAAAGAGGAAAAGTTGGAAAAATTTTCGAAAAAAAGAAAAACTTGGAAAATTTTTCGAAAAAAAAAACTTTCCCCTCCGTTATACTTCCCCTCCCTCATACTTCCCCCTCCGTTATACTTCCCCACCGTTAAACTTCCCCCTCCTTCTCTTTAAGGAAGTTTTCGTTGGAAGCTCTTCAAACTATGTAGTACTTTTTTCTTTCTTTCCGCCTGTTGTAATGACATTGTCCAAGCATGAATCGACTCAAGAAATTTCCCGAGTGGGCCCCGAGTAAATAAATAATAAATAAATAAAAAAACAAAGGGAAAGAAAAGAAGGAAGGGGGGAAAAAAAGCGAAGGTTCTATGTGAATTTGAGGCCCCTCCGGGAAAACCCCTGCCAGGTTCAGTGTTGATTTGCAGCAGCACGTGTCAACTGACTTCCCGACATGCATTTAAAAAGACACTAAAAAATCGATGAGCTTTCCCATTGTTTTTCTGTCACAAGGCTTTTCTAATAAGGCCGAGGAGTTTTCTCGACTGAAAAATGAAATAAAAATCTTCCTAATCCGCGGCGGGGCGGCTCAGTCCATGTTTGCAATCAGAGCCACCTGCGCCATTTCTCTCCGTGCCTCGAAACCCAAAAGCGAGAACCTACCTACTTATAACTCCCGGGGATTGTTTACCGCTCAGGCCGCCCCATGAGGATTTAAAATGTCATTTTTATCCTTCAATGAAATGCAGGTGCTTTTTTTTTCCCTTACTCCGCTTATTATTTTCCCTCTAAATTAGGTTTTAGAGGAGAAATTCCGTCGGGAATATGATTGTTTCTCAGGTTTATTGATCGTTTCTTTACGTTTCTAACATAAAATAATGACGTTTCACACAAGTCAGAATATCACAATAGTATCCACTACTTAGGTCTTATAACTTCCTTATTACCATCCACTCGGGTTTTTTGGGAGGGGTCTTCCTGACCCCGTAGGGTAAATATGAGGCACTCCGGGTACGAAGGGCGAACTCAACAAAACGTAGTTTCGAGATATTCGCATTTTAAAGTTTATGTTACGGGCGAACTCAACAGAAAAGTCATGCCCTGGAATGGGAAAAGGAGTGGGGGTTGTGGACTAGGATGTGGAGTTCGCCCTTCGTACCCGCTCGGATATCGCAGTTAGAGCTTTGCCGCATATCGGTTGTTACGTATTTAAAGGGGAAAAAAGGGCGAACTCAACATAAAAATTATATGAGTGCATTCACCAAGAGGTCTAGAATCTGAAAATGAAAAAAAAAAAAATTGTCCGATGTTGAGTTCGCCCTTCGTACCTGGAGCGCCTCATATGAATATTGATCTTTACCGATCTCAACTTTGTCTGTGGTGGCGGCCGGCCGTAGCATTTTTCCGGAACACTTTAAGGCCACAGTTTTCATCCGATTTTCACCAAATTTTCACATAAATTTCTTTAGCCGGTGAAGAAGATTGTAGCGAGGGCGATTTTTGTTTTCGAAAAAATGGTTGAGATATGTCTGTTTGTATTAATATTTATACTTACCAGGGGCGAGATCGACATCCCTTTGTTAGCCGGCTCATCATTTCTACGTCGATACTTAAAAGAATTTTAGAAAAAATAATAAAAAATAAATAAAAAATGAAAAAATAACAAATAAAACCAGAAAATTTTTTCAAACAAAAAAAAAAAAAAGAAAAAAACTTGAAAAATTTAATTTAAAAAAAAAGTAGGTAGTAGGTAGAAATTTGATACTTTTACCAGGGGCGAGAACGACATCCCTCTGATTGACTGCTCATTATTTGAACCTTGATACTTTTGATTTTTATTATTTTTGTTCTCGTGTTTAAATAAAACATGAATGAAAAAGGGGGCTAAAGTTAAAGTTTCGAGGCGTCGGAAAGTTGGGTGGGCGAGAATGAAGGGGCTCTTGTGTATAGGATATAACAGAGGTCCCCACGCATTTGTTCATTGATATTTTACACGCTCTCCCCAACTTGGAGTCAGTTTTAGTGCATCTACCTTTTAGTATAAACATTCATTAACGATGTTCCTTTTTAAAGTGGTTCACAAAAAGGGAAGACTGTTCGCTAAACCTTGTGCTACATTTTTTGCTTTCGTAAGATGATTTAAAAACAGGCATTACCTCACTACCTTCCAGCAAACTCGAAATTTCCGTGCTGTTATTTTATTACATGAGTCAATGGAAGATAATTCATTTGATGAGACTTATTAGATCATTAGGTATTCCGCTTAGCGTGGCAGGGAAATATTCAAAAATATTTTTACGAATTTCATAAATAAAGTACTGGTTTGAAGAGCTTCCAACGAAAACTTCCTTAAAGAGAAGGAACAATATAGGAGGGGGAAGTATAACGGAGGGGACGTAAAACGGAGGGAGAAAATATGGGAGGGGAAGTATAACAGAGGGGGAAGTATATTGGAGGGGACGTAAAACGGAGGGGGAAGTATAAGGGAACGAAAGTGTAACGAAGGGAGGGAAAATATAAAGGAGGGGGAAGTATAAAAGAGAAAAAGAATAAGGGAGGTGATATTTTTATACGAAAAATTTTCCGGGTTTTCCTTTTTTATTACGAAAACTTTTTCAGTTTTTTTTTTTTTTTTTTTAAAGTTTCGGTTTTTTTCCTAAAAACCTTTTTTTTTTTTTGAAAAATTTTGTAATTTCTTTTTTTTGAAAATTTTTTTAAGTGTAAAGGTAGAAATAATGGGATCTTTGGCCTAGGGATGTGCCTCTCGTAATGGGTAGAGTATGAAATTTCTCCCTACTAAAAAAAAAATGATAAAAAAGTGGCAATTTTTTACACTATGTGCTTCCCCCTCTTTGAACTTTCCCTGCCTTATACTTCTCCTTCCTTGACATATACCCCCATTATACTCCCCCTCTCCTTAATACTTCCCCCTCCCATATATTGTTCTTTCTCTTTAAGGAAGACTTCGTTGGAAGCTAACGGGTGTTATCAGTCATTTCTTCCTCTATTATTGGTTAATTGTTTGATAGTAAAATAATATTATTTTCTTTAAAAAAGAAAATTTTAAACAAATGAAGTAAAAAAATAAATAAAAAGCGGTTTCGGATTCCAAAAAAAAAAAAAAAAAAATAACAGAGGGAGATTGTTTGCATTTTTCTTCGTGGAGTGAATGTGAGTTGTGGTGTGGGGGAGGTTGGGGATGCGATGGAGTGAGGGCTCCGCGGTTTTTTCATTAAGCTTGCCCGTGGGCCAAATTAATACATCAATGTCCATAGAAGAGGCCTTCTGTAATTTAGACGCAGGAAAGAAGATGGCGGGGTGACGGGCGGCGATGCGGCGGGGTTGGTGGGAGTGAGCTCTTCCTCTGATCACGGAGAAGGAAAAGGAACCCGCCGTTCTAATACATCAATCTCTTTTCACTCACCATCCCTTCTCTAAAAACGTGAAATAAATTTTCTAAACTTAAAACGCTCCCATGTCTTCCCTTATTTTGCATTCAAATAGGAAAGTTCTCATGGAATACGCTCATTTAGTCCGATTTTCATGTAAAAAAAACACCAATTTTTTCAAAAGAATATTGAAATCTCGTTTTCAGGCGAAATTCTCCCTGCTCAGGGGACTTTTAGCCGTTTTCCCAGATCTTTTGGTCGAGAAAAACCATTTTAACTTCTTTAAAGAAGTTATTGTTTTACTCTTCCAAACCCCGGAGGGTCAAATCGAATATTGATCTTTACCGATCTCAACTTTGTCTGTGGTTCCGGCCGGCCGTTATAATTTTCCGGAACATTTTCCCGCCGCACTTTTGAACCGATTTTCAACACAAGAATGTAACGATTTTTGAATTTTGAAAAAGTGGCGGAAATGTCTGATTTCGCTGCGGCCGAACCGTTGGTCCGATTTTCACCAAATTTTCACCAAGTACTCCTTACATTTTTTAAGAACTTTTGGAGAGTGGAAAAAAAAGAAATTTTTAATTTTTTTTAACATAATAGATATAATAGTGAGAAATGTGATATTATGTACATAAACTACACTACATTATGTATATAAACTCGCTGCCGTCGAACCGTTGCACAGTGCACAACAGGCGAAAAGAAAGAAAAATGTACTAAATAGTTTGAAGAGCTTCCAACAAAAACTTCCTTAAAGAGAAGGAACAATATAGGAGGGGGAAGTTTAACGGTGGGGAAGTATAACGGAGGGGGAAGTATAAGAGAGGGGAAGCAAAATTGAGAGGAAGAATAATTTCAAGTATTTAGACTTTTCTTTTTACCCACAAAAATTTTCCAAGTTTTTTTTTCACAAATTTTTCCTAGTATCAAGGTAGAAATAATGGGCTTTCTCCCCAAGGGATGCCCCTCTCAAAGGGTGGAAACAACTTGAAGACGTTATTGTTTTTTTAATTCAAATTTCAGTGTAAAATTGAAATCAGTTTGGTAAGCGAGAAAATTTCACATTTTACAATTTTATAAATTTTACTTACCTAAAAAGTTAAGTCGATTTTTTATACTCTATTTAATATTTTATGGTAAAAAGTGAAATTAACTTTTTATTATCTAAACTATAAAAAATCTATTTTACTTTTTAAGAAAAATTGATAAAATTGTAAAAAAAAAAACATTAATAAATTATTACGTTTTAGTACAATCACTTTATAGCCTCACAGTCTTAAAATTATATTTATTTAATAAGGATGATTTCTCGAGAAAGGAATGTTTATTTTGAACTAAGTCATTTTCTCGCGTGGACTAATAGGCTTCGAGATGATTAAACATCACGGGGGAAGTAAAATAAGCGTCCTAAGCATGTTATCCAGCGTTACCAACATAACTCCTTATTTGGGGAAAGTATATTTGGAATCCAGATGGCAGTGGATGTTTTTTTAAATTTTTCCGCTCCACTTTGCGATGTAAGAATTCTAGATACGAAAGAGAAAAAAAAAATCAGGCCAGAAAACTGAAAAAAATTGAAGAAAACGCAAGTTTGGAATGGCCCATCGCGGACTTGTAATTGGATTTCAGACAAAAATCCACTTTTTTCACCCCCCAAACAAATCTGTTAAACTCCCCTAATATCCATAAATGAATAGGAAAAAGAAGAAGTGTTCGTTGAGGGTGATTTTAGTAAAAAGTGTATTCGGTTTTCTACATCCGGGGCCAGATGTTGTCGGCTATTTGCATCGGTTCAGTTTTCTTTTAAACAAGAGGCTTAAGACTTTGAAAAGCTCGTCTTTTTCTAAGCAATGAATCCCCCCCATCTTTCGCTTTCTTCTATTATCTCGGGCGATTTAAGTTTTTCACTTAAAGGCCCGACGGATTAAGAACAAAACTTAACGGTTACGTCTTCGTTATGCACACCAGTTTCAAATTCCGAATTGTGGATACTTTTAAGGGGGGGAAAAAAATTAATCCTAGCTCCCCAATGTCATATTTACGAGATTATTCTGGTTGAGGATATAAATAATTACAAAATTAAATTTAAAAGAGGCATGCCCAGCGATTCCCCCTCCATGAATAGGCCAAAAAAACCGTGGAAATCGCGTAACGAGAGGGACCTCTCTTGGGCAAATATCCCACTATTTCTACCTTCATACTTATAAAAATTTTTCGGAAAAAAAGCGCAAAAAAAAAAAAGAAAACGAAAACTCGGAGAATTTTCAAAAAATAAAAATTCAGTTTGTTTTTGATCGACCATCCAAAATTTTAACGACGAAAGAGAAAAATTGTGACCACAACCCTGATTCTCTTTCGTCGTTAAAAAATAAAAACTTAGAAAACTAAAAAAAAGAAAAGAAAATTTTTCGGAAAAAAAAGCTTTCCCCTCCGTTATACTTCCCCTTCCTTATACTTCCCTTCCTTATAATTCCCCCTCCTATATTTTTACTTCTCTTTAAGGAAGTTTTCGTTGGAAGCTCTTCAAACTAGTACTTTTTTTCATAAAACAAAATATTTTTTTGTGAAAATTTGGTGAACCAATGGTTCGGCCGCAGAGCAGTTTTTAAAATTTCAAACGTGCACATCTCCGCTATTTTTTCGAAATTCAAAAATTGTTGAACTATTCTTTAAGGAAGTTGATAAAAAATAAGAAGACAAACTTTGTTGAAGAATTTTAGACGAAATAATAGCATTCTTGATTCAATTAAGTTGAAATTGTGTGTTTTCTGCCTATTGCGCGGGTGAAACCCGAAAAAAAAAATTACGTAATGCCCTTAGTAATTAGAGGAGAATCTTGTTTACGCTCGGTTTCCGTTAAAGGGAGTATGCGTTCATTATCTGTAAATTAAATCACATAAAGGGCATGAGAGGAGGTGGTTGTGAGCGTCCAGGGCAACAGGTTCCCTGACTTTTCTCATTAGGTCCGGTCTACATGTGTTAATATCATCGGCCGAACTTCACCCAGGGGTAATTTACATACATTTATTTTTATGGATTTTCCCCGAAAAAAAAAAATTTAAATTAAAAAAAGTTATATTGGCGTGGGAACTTGGTTAAACTTTGTTTGCTAATATCCCACCATCATAATTTAACGTCGGGTTAATGCACCACATAAGCTGACTAAACGAGATTTTTATTATTATTTCACCTAATATGAAGGTATTAAAAAAAAGTACTAGTTAGAAGAGCTTCCAACGAAAACTTCCTCAAAGAGAAGGACAAATATAGGAGGGGGAAGTATTAAAGAGCGGAAATATAACGGAGGGGAGGTAAAAAAGGAGGGGGAAGTATAAGGGATTGAGGGGGAAGTGTAATGGAGTTTAATTTTAAGGAGGCGAGTATAAAGGATGGGAAGTATAATTTCATGTTTTTTATTTTTTATTTTTTATTTATAGGTATCTTAATTTTAATTTTAGGTATAAAAAAAAATTTTTTAAATTTTTTTTCCTCCAAAAATTCTTAAAAAATATATGGAGTACTTGGTGAAAATCGGACTTTCCAGGTTCTTCCTTTTGTAGCAACTTAAAGAAATGACAAGAGCTTTTTTTGAAAATTCGCTAACATGGAGGAGATATGTTGAAATTTAATGAATTTAATGAAAATGAAGAGAGCATTTTTCAAATTTCATAATTTTTTTGTAATTAATTATTATTGACTTTTTTTTAAAAGAAATTTGAGGAAAATCAGAGGTAGTAAATTTTTATTTTCGTTTCACGGTAAATTGAGTGAATTAAGGCGAAAAAAATGCGATAAAATTAGAAGAAAATCGTAAAATTGACGAATCAAAAATGATTTTCCAAGGCAACATAACAAGGCCGACATATTGATATAAATATCGAACTCATTTTTACTTCTCTCATAATTAAAAAAGCTATTAGCAAATCAACAACAAACGATGGTCTCTAATTTTGTGCTTTTTTACTCAATTGCGATTTTCTCTGTAATTATAAGGTGAGTAAAGTTATTATTCCACTTCTTTTAAACTTAATTTTCGAAGTTATTTATTATATATTTTTATTAGGTGTACAAAATAAAACTCGGCTAAAATCTACAAAATTCAAATTTTCCCTGTGGCTGAGTTTCATTTTGTACACCTAATAAATAAAAATTGTAGGAAATTTAATTCTCTATAAATTTGCACTTAATTATTTTTTTCTAGTATGCACCATTTTTGGAAAATAATTTTTTTAAAATAAATTTATCTTGAAAACAGTGCGTCCTAGAGAAAAAATGAATAGAATAAAAATTAAAGAGAATTAAATTTCCAACAGATTTTATTTAGTGCATTTTTTCAATATCTGTAACGGTTTACGATTTACAAGCCTTTAAAAATTAACCTTCTTAATGGTTATACTTCAATAACCTTCTTACACGGAGAAGGTCAACTTTTGATGGACTTTAACGCCTAAAATGTTTAAAATTTTGAAAAAATGAACTACTAGGTGTACAAAATGAAACTCGGCTAAAATCTACAAAATTCAAATTTACCCTGTGGCTGAGTTTCATTTTGTACACCTAATGTATGCTCCCTTCCGAAAAGCTGCACCGGGATTGCGCATTTTTCACCTGCTTATCTTTTTTCTCCACCGTGATTGCGCATGATGAATAATATTTTGTACCGTGATTGCGATTGGGCTAAATTTTTTTGGCACCGTGATTGCGCATGAGTAAAGAGCAAATCAAAAAAAAAAATAGAAGTAAAAATTCTTAATTTTGAGATGGAAAAGAGGGGAACGGTGAAAAATTTTCCAACTGCTCTTTTTCCAGTGTTCCTAGCTTGGGTACTGTTGGTCCTAAAAAAAAGGTGTAACTGTTTGCTGGAGATTTTTCTATATCATTATGACTTCAAAAAAGGGGCTGGAATGAGCTAGATGCTAAAAACTTTTTAAAAAGTGCCAATTTTTGGCATAAGTGGGAAATGACGGAAAACAACAACTTATTTAAGAAGTAAAAATGAAAAAATAGCTTAGAAAATATTTTGAAATAAAAAAATTGCCCTTAATTACACTTCCCACAATCTTCCTCCTCCTAAAAACTAGTACTTCCCCCAGGTATAGCGCACTACACGTTACGCTTAACTCAAGGTGGTTCATATTGAAATGTTTCAGGAGGGAAAAACAACCGAAAACCCAACAACGACACTCACACCGACTGACAATGACGACCCCATCCGGAACGTCAATATTTCATTAAAACCCGGAGAGGCGAAAGTAGTAACAAACCCTGGGTACCGATCGCCAGTTCGTGGGGAAGGCGATATCCGCTACAACTTCACCACAAATAAGGGCTACGGAATAATAGCTTCTTGCGACGATGATTATCGCCCGAGTCCCAATTTCGTATGTATTTTTAGATTTACAAACAAAAAGAAGCACAAGTCCTTCATTTTTTCAGGAGAGACCATGTGATACTTTTACTATTACGTTCTCCGACGGTAAACGTAGGAAGCAGCTTTGCGCTTTCTACTGGCTTACGGAAACCTATTTCACGACCAACGAAACGAAATTAAGTTTCCAAATGAACTACACCGAAGGAGGTCTAGCATCGTAAGGTGCGTTTTCCGTACGACAGAGCTTCCATCCAAGCCCGACAAAATCTTCAAAGTGCCGACAGACAAGGCGATCGATTCACAGAAACGAGAATCATTCAGCCAGCAGTATTACTGATAGAAGGAGAAAAAGAAAAACGATTCAATTTAGGCTGCACATTTAAAGACACCGAGGTAAGCATGAGCAGAAAATAGAGAGAAACCCTTATAGATGTGTACTTCTATGGGAATCCTTTTGTATGATACACTTTTTGTTTAGAACTCATATTGCGTTTTGAGCCGGTGATCGTGAAAGTTGAAGGGACGGAAGAGCTCTTTTGCCTAAGCAGGCAATACCGGCGAAAAAATATAACCAAAGCGGAAATCCATATTTACTCAGACGGTAACGGATGGCCGGAGGTGTACTGCAACTTTACCGTTGGCACGGCCTCAGAGGCGACACTCCGAAAACTCCTATGTTTGGTAGAAAGCCGAGGAGGGACTATATAAAACGGGATGAACGCCACGAAAATTGGACATTGAAGGCTGGCGAGACCAAAGAATTCGGAACTAAGGACTTAGAAAAGTACGGGAAGAACGTCCTTGTACTCAACATAACCGTTCCCATATCTCACAAAGTATATCTGTTTTGTCACGAGTATAAGCCCGAAATCGATGGGGTGAGTCAAACATGATTAAAGACTTCTCAAGTATTTTTTCAGTCTTTGCCATGCGACACGTTCTCAATGGTAATGAAAGAGCGGACGCGAGCCTGAATACTGGTGCTCGAGACGACACCTTGAGAGCCTCGGCTACCTATCCAACGGACACAACCTCTGCTCAATGTAGAAAACTTCTCAAGGAACAACAAGGTGACCTGTGCAGTGCGGAGCACTCAACCGCCAGAAACGGAAAAGAGATCGATTTGACCGAAAACAGCCGCGTGTATGCCATAACCCTCTCGGAAAAGAAAGAAAGCTACTTAATAAAAGGTGGACATAATAAAATCGGAAAAAGGGAAAGTAAATCAGTGCGCAAAGGACATATTGAAAGCGGTAAAAGTGCTAAGTAATAACATTTCCCAATGTAACTACATTTTTTTTCAGTCTTATAAAATTCTGAAGGCAAAGATTTTATAAAACGTCAGTATTATTGCTATCAACGGAGAATTCAAGTAAATTCTGCAATCAAATGTGACTCGAAAACCTGAAGACGAAGATGAAATTCGAAGTTGAAGGAAAGAAGGCTGATATCTAATCTGTCTGACAAGGATGTCCTTACCGGCACGCTCTGTAATATTGAGCTACTTTCGATGTGATTAAAATGATAAATAATTATACATTTTAAATAAACATAACATTTAACAATAAATACATAAACTTATACCAGCATATACTTAGAGCTTTTTTCGTAGTTCACGCATGCTTTTCCTGATTACATTGTTAGATCTAAATTCGAGTTGCAAGCATTAGAATCGGCCGAGGAGAAACCAGACAAGCAGAAAGTATCATTGTTCTTCCACAATTTGTTCAAGAAAGTTTAAGCATTCTGTCGAAAATAGGCGACTTTGCTGTCATCAAAGTTAAAACTCCATTCGTAGATCAGAGGTTACCAGCATCGCCTTTTGAGAGATCGATTTGACCATACCCGGCATCGGCATCGAAGTTATATAAAGTTATAAAATACTGAAATACCACCTCGAAAAATCTGAAAAATTATGAGAGGTACATTCAGGTCCCTCTAAAATCTGTATTAGTTTGGAGTCGCCCCCTCTGAGGAACACTTTTTTATTGCGAAAAACAGCTTAAAATTCAGAAAAAAATTTATAAAATACCCAAGTACCACCTCAAAAAAATCTGAAAAAATTATGAGAGGAATATTTTAGGTCCCTTTAAAATCTGTATTAATTTGGTGTCGCCCCTCCTGCGGGAACCACTTTTTTTGCCCCCCTAAATTTATAAAAATTAATTTTCACAGTTAAAGCTTTGGAAAAATTTCAAAAAATTCTCAAAGATGCTCATTATATGCTTAATAGTTTAAAAAAAGCTGGGCTCTGTGGAATCATTAGTTCTCGATATATTGAGGTTTTTCTATAAAAGGATAAACCGTTTTTCTCGAAAACCGTTCGGTTTTTGATCTGAAATTTATGTCAGTTCTTATTCACATAAAGAGGCATCTTTTAGAATTTTTTCGGCCAAATCGGAGTAAGGGCCATTTTGCCCCCTTATCCCGCTATAGCCTTTTTTGAAAAAAATCTTGACAAAATTTTTCGATTTTGGTTTAAATGCACTGAATATTGGAGTTTGTTTTAAAAGGCAATGCGGTTAAAACAATGCTTTCACACTGTTTACTTATTGGTGATGGCCTGTAACAATATTTTGTCTCAATGCGTTTTCCGAATTTGATTTATAATGTTTGGACTCGGAAGAATCAATTATTGTAAAAGCCAAGGTGTGGGAAAAATCCCAGGGCGACACTCACGAACTTGTTTAGGAATTTGGACCAATTTTTGCTAAAAGTTTTTTTTTTTCCCGATTGCCTCGGGGCCCCCGGGTTCTCTAATACGTGGAAGGTGGGTAGAAGAGAGCACTTTGCACAATAAATAACTGGGACTAAACCCACTTAGAACTGTGCGCACCTGAGACATACCAGTATCCCATTAACCCCACCCCGCTCTTTTCCGACGCCGACCAACGGATATCCAACGCTCCAGATTATCTACTTCGCTTCCTACAACGTGTATTACTAAACAGTATAGACCCCCCCCCCCTTTCTGTCCCTCGCGGTCCATAACTTTTCTCCCGTTCCTTCCCAGAAAACCGTAACCGGATATTAAGTGGAAAAAATTTACCCGCTTACAAACTTTAATCGTTATTTATGCCCTCGGATGATAATTACGCGAAATCCTTTCTATCTCTCTGGAAACAAAATAAATATGCAAGTATACATATATTTTTAGCTATTAAAAGTTACAGAGGGAGAAAGAATGAAAAAAACGGATATTCCACGACCGGTTTCGGCGTAATACGCCTCATCAGGGGACTATTTCCTTATTTTTCATTCTCCTACACTTTTACTTGACTTTCATTAGACGGTATTATGGACCCTGCGGGAAGGTGGACAAACTATCCGTTTACTCTCCCTGTAACTTTAATAGCAACAAATACACGTTCCCTATTGCGCATTACGCATAAGCCAAAACCTTGTAGTAAAAAAATATATTTTTAGGTAGATTTTGAGAAAATAATAACGTGAAGTTAGTAATCTACCAAGTTGAGAGAGAATCAAAAGTACTAGTCTGTATCTGGCCTCGAAGGGAACTTCTTAAGGAGAAGGAACAATACAGGGGAGGGAAGTTTAAGGAGGGGAAGTATAAGGGGGGATAGAGGAGGGGAAGAGTAGATAGATTTATTTTTTGATTTTTGCCTTTTTCAATGGCAAGAGATTGCAGATGTACTAGAAAAGAGTCAAAATAAGTTTACATTTTTCCGATGATTGATACATTTTTGATAAAGTCGTCAAGAAAGATCCGCTGAAACTAGATTAAGGATCCGTTGAAGAGTAGCTGAAGCTTCTATAATAAGTAGGGCAGCTCAGAAGAATATGTTTTACATTTTGAGGCTCGTTAGCCAGACAAGATTCACAGATAATGGTTGGGTCCTTCCTTAATGCCAGTCCACGTAGCTGTTGCAGCATTGGAGTTGGGCCAAAAGGCACAGCTCATGATGTCGTATGGCAGAAATTTCAGGTGCTTGTAGAGTGTGTGGCTTCTGCTCCTCTCCGCGGCTTCTTGATCCTGGTCCAACGGTCTTAATCTGAGTGGGGTCAAGTAATTTCTTTCTAAATATTGGAGACTAGAACTTTTTCGGAGTGCCTACAACTCATCCGAAAGTATTCTCATCCGAATGTCGACTCATCCGAAAAATAATAGAAATAGAAAAAATATAAACAACAACTCATCCGAAAGTATTCTCGTCCGAATGTCGACTCATCCGAAAAAATAGAATAAAAAATATAAACAGACAACTCATCCGAAAGTATTCTCGTCCGAATGTCGACTCATCCGAAAAATAATAGAAATAGAAAAAATATAACAGACAACTCATCCGAAAGTATTCTCGTCCGAAAAAGGGGCGTGGCCGTTTCGGATGAGTAGACATTCGGACGAGAATACTTTCGGATGAGTTGTGTGCCCCCTATTGGCCCTTCGACGTAAAGATTTAATAATCATCTGATACTGCAGAGCTTTTAACCTCGCTTTCGCTTTAATAAACATCGAAAAATTCGGTAAAAGATAAGAAAAAAATTTCTTCGTCACGAGACAGAAGAGAGAGACCCCCTTTAGCTCTGCCAATTTGTGTGCAAATTTAAATAAAGTTTTGTAAAGTCTCAGAGATTTTCACCGAATTTTCACCAAAGACTTCTTTTATTTTTTAAGAATTTTAGAAGTAAAAAATTGTCATTTTTTAATTATCATTTTATTTAGTAGGGAGAAATTTCATACTTCCACCCGTACGAGAGGCACATCTCTTGGGATGGGCAAAGAGCCCATTATTTCTGCCTTGATACTTCCCCTTCGTTATACTTTTCCTCCTTAATACTTCCCTCTCCTGTACTGTTTCTTCTCCTTAAGGTGAAAGGTGATTTGGAGCTTGGACAAAGACAGCGATATGTGTGCGAGAGAGAGAGAAAACCGAAATTTTGGGCAGTTCTCACGCTTCTAAAATTGGTCCGATTTGATTTTTTTCAAATTGGAATGTACTCAGTGGTACAGTACAAAATTCGGAATCTAAAAAAAAAATTTTTTTTTGCCGCCAAAATCAAAATTTTGAGCCAAAATTTTTAAATTTTGCAAAATTTGAAAAAGTGGTCAACAGCCCAGAATCGTTAAAAAATCCTGAATCCAACGACGTTAGTATTATAAAGATCGGATAAAAATGGCGTCCGAAACGCGAAAATGCGAATTTCCGTTTGATGTTCGCCGCCCGTCTACGTCAGCGTGGGAATTTTTCATTTCTTCGATATTCGTCTTTCTCTGCCGAATCCTTGGTTTTTATTTTTTTAACACAAATTTCTTTAGCCGGTGAAGAAGAATGTAACGAGGGCGATTTTTGAATTTCGAAAAAATGGCGGAGATATGTCTGTTTGAAATTTTAAAAAATTTGCTGCGGCCGAACCGTTAATCCGATTTTCACCAAATTTTCACCAATTACCCTTATATTTTTAAGAATTTTTGGCGTAAAAAATTGCGACTTTTTTTTTATTAATTTTTTTTTAGTAAGGAGAAATTTCGTACTTCTACCCTTTACGAGAGGCTCATCCCTAGGCCAAAGAGCCCATTATTTCTACCTTGACACTTTGAAAATTTTTCGAAAAAAAGAACTTAAAATTTTTCAAAAAAAAAAGAGTAAGAAAACCCGGAAAATTTTTCGAAAAAAAACTTACAAAATTTTTCGAAAAAAAACTTAGAAAATTTTTCAAAAAAAAAGAACTTAGAAAATTTTTCAAAAAAAAAAAAACTTAGAAAATTTTTCGAAAAAAAAAAAATAAATAAATAAAAAACCCCTAGGCCAAAGAGCCCATTATTTCTACCTTGACACTTTTAAAATTTTTCGAAAAAAAAAACCGGAAAATTTTTCGAAAAAAAAGTTTGACAAAAAAACTTAGAAAATTTTCGAAAAAAAGGAACTTAAAAAATTTTTCAAAAAAAAAAGGAAAACCCGGAAAATTTTTCGAAAAAAAAACCCGGAAAATTTTTGGGAAAAACAAACTTGGAAAATTCTCCTTTATACTTTCCCTCAAAAAAATTATACGGTTTTTTTTGGAAAAAAAAAGAAAAACTGCAAATTTAAAAAAAATAAGGAAAAAAAAATAGGAGTGATTATTATTTTATTTTTTATTTCTATATAGTTACTGTAAATTTTTTATTGCTGTATATTATATTTTTTCTTTTTCATAAAGAAATATTTCTGAATTTTTAATTATTAATTAATTTATTTTCATTAGTTTGCATTTTTTCCCCTAAAAACGAATAGTATGTGGTGAAAATATGAGGTGAAGAGTGAGGAAGAATATTGTTTTTAGAAAAATAATTCGATGGGGGGATATTTTTGTATGACAGGCAATAAATTAGAACGTTTACATTGTTTATTCCTCAAGTCTTCCAAAATGACTCCGCCCCTCGGAAAATCTTTTGATCTTCGGGACACGATTACGATCGATCTAATCATACGATTTTCTTATGTCATCGGTTTTTGGAATCGGGGAATCGTGAGCTATAATTTGTATACCGGCGATTTTCGAAAAAAGGCCGAGAAAAAAAGATAGATTTCGGATTTTCCGGATGGAAAATTTTTTGGAAAATCGGTATGCCTAACCCTTATTCATTTTTGGATTTTAAAACGAAAACGGTTTTCAAAATTATTTTTATGGACATGGAGGGTAAAACTAAAATTTGTATTTTAATGGCTTATTAATTTTAGTATTATTGTTATCGCTTGAACACTTGCTTTCATGCAAACTACCTGTGTTGAAATCACATTCTATATCTCAAATATCTAGAAAAAAAAAATACTAGGGTAGGCAGAGAAAGACCGAATATCGAATGAAATGAAAAATTCCCCCACCGCTGACGTAGACGGGCGGCGAACATCAAACGGAAATTCGCATTTTCGCGTTTCGGACGCCATTTTTATCCGATCTTTATAATACTAACGTCGTTGGATTCAGGATTTTTTACGATTCTGGGCTGTTGACCACTTTTTCAAATTTTGCAAAATTTAAAAATTTGGGCTCAAAATTTTGATTTTGGCGGCAAAAAAAATTTTTTTTTTAGATTCCGAATTTTGTACTGTACCACTGAGTACATTCCAATTTGAAAAAATCAAATCGGACCAATTTTAGAAGCGTGAGAACTGCCCAAAATTTTGGTTTCTCTCTCCCTCGCACTCGTATCTTCTGTCTAACACAGAGTTGCCACACTTGTAGTCCCCTTTCACCTTAAGAAGTTCTAATGCGCTTCAAGGCAAAGATTGCTAGCGCCGGCGAGACCCCTGACAACCTCAAAAATAAAATTTTTTTTCAAGCTTGAAAGGGGCCTGATGAA
>JACGAQ010003787.1:0-24171 GCA_014119065.1 Orius insidiosus
ACATAACAATGAAGGGGACAAGACCTATATGGACCCTACTTTCAACAAAAAAAGGGCCAACTCCCCTGCACCCTTTTTACGTGTTATTTTAAAATTAAGAACTTTCGCTAATTTTGGTTTTTATTTAAACTTATAAGGTGACCAGAATTCCAAATCGGAAATGAACGGAAAGACGTTTTCTTGGGCAAAAGACTGTCGAAAACTGGTTTATTCGACGAGGAAACGAATGGTTTTACAGAAAAAAGAGGGAAATGACCCTAAAAGTGTGCTGAACGCTCAAGCATCCTCGAAATGGATGTTTCACCAAAAAGTCGAGGAAAACCTCCCAGAATTCGTTAAACACGGGAGCACTTTAGCGAAAAACCATTTTGTCACTTTTACAGCAACTTTAAGGCAATTTAGTCCTACAAAAAAAAAAAAATTAAATGTATACCCACCCTTATTTTTGGACGGAGAATTGACTCCATTTGGAAGATTTTGGTTTTGGTATACAGGGTGTCCCAGAGCGACACCAAATTATTTTAGAGAACCCCTATTTTTTTATTTCAGATTCGTAATCTACGTAAATTTCAAGTTGATTTGACTATCGTGTCTTTGGACAGCTTTAAAAATGCCATATTTAAGGGTTTTTTGGTTTAAAACCCGTTTTTGTTTTTCAAAGAGGTCATATGAATTGACAAATCAATCTAAATTTTGCATAGATTACGATCTTAAATAAAAAAATAGGTTCCCTTTTAAACGAAGTTGGTGGGACACCCTGTACACCCATATCAAAATTCGCTAATTGCAATCGATTCTTCGTCAAAAAAACAAGGGGGGTTTACATTTAACTTTTTTTTGTAGGACGAAAGTTATAGAACTTATACGGGGTCATCAAGTTGCACAAAATTCATACCAAAAAAAATACTCCAATCGAAAAAATGTTCTAAGTAAAAGTTGCTTAAAGTTGAGCGTAGAATCGAGTAAAAGCATAAAACATAGGGTTCCCATCTAAAATAATGAGTTAGCACCTCTCTGCGCCACCAAAATCTACCAAATGGAGTCAATTTCCCGTCCAAATGGAGTTTGCATTTAACTTTTTTTTGAAGGACTAATGCTTTGCCGTAAATTAGCTGGTCCAATCTATTTGAAACACCCTGCAATAAACCATCCAGTACCCCAGTGACCTTCAATGCCTTATTCCAGTTTGACCCATTAAATCTGTGCTAACGAAAGAAAAAATTATTAAGCATTCAACGATGCTTTGTAAATATTAAAAAGCTATTGAATATGATTTATTCCGAGTTCGTCAACTATTAATGTTTATGAGATGCAACAGCTTGTAAACAGGTGTAAACCAGAATAGAATATTTCCTTTGCGTCCATCGAGTTAAAAAAAAACCTTTTTTTTTTTTTTTTTTTCATCTCCGTCTTTTTATCATTTTCAATTCCGGTCACCGCAAAGGGTCTTTTTTTTTCTCTTCAACTGCCGTGAGAGGAACGTGCTGTATTAATTAATAATGTTTTTTCATCCCTTCTATCTCGGAACGGGTCACGTTTTGATGAGCAATGGGGAAAGGAAGAACCATTAGATAAGAATCTGTCTGGACTCTTCCAGACTTGACTTTGCATGGGAAAATGAACTCGTGAAAAAAAAAAATTACCTCTGTCGACGATTTTTCCGAAAAGGTTTTTCCCACGGATGAAATTTCTCGTGGAGCAGTTCCACCGACGGTTTCTAAACTGAAACTGACACTCGAGTATCGCCTGATTCGCACCTTTCGAAATGGCGACGAAAACTCCTGGATTTTCCCTGACTAAACTCCGCTGCTTTTTCCTCAAAGGCGAACCCGCCAGCGGCTCCATGTACAACATTCCCGGTGACAGAGGGAGAAGATTATTCGGCTCACCAGCCTTTGCTAAGCCCCTGGAAAAAAAGACCATCTTTTAAAAAAAAACACTTCACAAAAAAACCTGGTATAAAAAAAAAGGATAATTATGAAAACGAGTCTATAAAATTAAATCAACGATTTACAAGAATGTTAAACGCCATAATTACTTGTCACATCAATTAAACTTTAAATGGCTAATTATTTTATGAATGATATAATAAATAAAATGAGGTGAAATAAACATGATTAAATATTAAATAATTTTTTAAAAGGTCACAAAAGTAGTTTTCAAACCATCCTAATTAGCAAAGGAAAAATTCTTTAATTATTTAAGAGTTGCATAAAAAGGGGAAGCTCATCCCATTTTATAATTATTTTTTATTTTTCATATTAACAAAATCATTTTACGAAAATTTCCGTGAAATATGGTGAAAAAACCAGCCAAGAAAAACACGAAGAAATCCCAAAATTTCAAGGTAGCACTGATTTTGTAAAAATTGATAATTAATAAAAACCTTCAAGGAGGACGTTATATTGACGGACTACGTTATTTTAATGTTTAATAATTTATAAACAGAGTAGGGCCTAATTTTAAATAGTTATATTGTTTAATTTTAATTTTTTAAGGTTATAAACATTATCGCAATCATAATCACTTCCGTAATCGCAGTCATAATCAAAAAAATATGATTATGATTCTTACTCTATAAATGGGTAAATAGTTTTTGATACATTAAAATACCAAAATGAGAATACTATAACTGGGAAATAATTCGCAGCTACCACTGATTTATCATATTTCCTCAAAGAGAAGTTATTGTGTACCCTCCGGTTTTTGGGCAATTTTATTAGGCTTTTGACCATTCAGCCTTGAAAAAAAAAGGAAAATTAGTGACCTCTAGCGAGGATGTTTGTGGTGCCGCCCGGCGTCTTTTTTTTTCCCCGAAACACTTTACGCGATTTTCATTTTCACCAAATTTTCACTAAATCTTCCTTTTTTTAGAATAATCGTTAAGCAATATATTAACCCTTTTCTAAGTTAGCAAACCTAAATTCAAAATCAAAAAGCGTAAAACTCCGTATTTTCTTTCCCCGTGACATCAAAACGTTTTACATAAGTTTTTTCTCGATTTTCAAAAAGCGTGTAAATTGTAAATTAAGGTCAAAATCAATTTTAAAAAACTACTTACGAAAGGCTTAATGAATAATTTAAAATGATGTACGTAATAATTATTGCCGTATCAAAACATGTTAAACGACTTTTCTATTTCATAAAAATCCACGTTTTCTAAAGTAATTTAAAAAGTAAAATATGCAATAATTATCATTATTAACTCCTAAAAATAAATTTTATGAGTGAAACTTAAATAAAATAACAAATTGTTAAATTTAACGAAAGCAAAGACTTTAATTAAATTTAATGACCGGAGCTATTAATTTTAAGATGATAAACGTTCAAATTGCTCATTAAATCCTACTATATAAAATAATTTTGTAGATCTTTACAAAGTAATTTAAATTATGAAAAGTAATTAAAAATAAAAGTTGAATTTTATGATGTTTTAAGTCTGTTATTGTTCATGAACAATACCGTTGAATTGAAAACAATGTTTTTAAATGACGATTGATCTTTTGATTAGTCATGTGAGGGAAAAAAATTGGTAGCCATGTCGAAGATGGTAACAATGAGCGATTGTTTCTATTAATTATCATCTTTTGTCCGCGTGTGGTCGATTAATCAAGAAAATGAATAAATCTTTTAATTTTTTTTTTATGCCCTTTCAATTTTGACAATGTGAAATTGAGTGGTTTAGGAGGCCGGAGTGGAGACGTAAGAAAGTTTTATGTCCTTATTGAATGCTAATCGAGAAATGGATTCAAAGTAAAAAAATTTAGGGAAAAAAAGAGGTTTTGGACTTACCACCAATTGCTTCCTCGTCCTCTACCTTGCCGGGGCCGATTCTGAACATGTGCGTAGCTGAGGGCCAAGAGAAGCGAGGCAACGACGACACTTGAAGACCACATCTCATGGCATTTGGATTTGTCGAACTTTTTCGAAAATTTTATGATCGAAGGGTTAAAAAAAGAAAAATATCTTTTACGGTAAAAGGGGTCCACTATTCACTTCCACTCACCGGGGACTTCTGAGAGATGCTCGGGGACGTCGTCGGACCTTCTGAAGTGGGGGACCTGGGAGGGAACTTCTCGATCCAATCCCGAAAGACAGAAACGCCTCTTGAAGGTCCCCCACTTTAAGAACCACGCCTTTAGACCTCCTCTGAAAAAGACACAACTTGAGAAAATCAAAACTTTTTTTTTTATTTTTTAAAAGGAGGGGATTGCAGCATCCAAGATCTTTCCCACGGAACACCAAGCTTTCATTTCAACATTCTTTTTTTTACATCGATTAAATTTACCAATCAAAACTTTAGACTTAAAAAAGTTAATTAATTAAATATACTGTCTAAACAAACTTTTTCAATTTTTTATAAAATCAATAAAAACTCTCACCTAACTAGTCCTAATAAGCATGACGACATTTATTTGTTCCTCAAACAACTTATCTATGTACATTTACTCAACGAAATTTCCTTTTTCAAAACTACAAATATTACAGAATAAAAATTTGTCTGGAGCTCGCAACAACGGTAACTTTCTCAAAGTAGCTTAATTTAATTATTAGGTGTACAAAATGAAACTCAGCCACAGGGTAAATTTGAATTTTGTAGATTTTAGCCGAGTTTCATGTACACCTAGTAGTTCATTTTTTCAAAATTTTAAACATTTTAGGCGTTAAAGTCCATCAAAAGTTGACCTTCTCCGTGTAAGAAGGTTATTGAAGTATAACCATTAAGAAGGTTAATTTTTAAAGGCTTGTAAATCGTAAACCGTTACAGATATTGAAAAAATGCACTAAATAAAATCTATTGGAAATTCAATTCTCTTTAATTTTTATTCTATTCATTTTTTCTCTAGGACGCACTGTTTTCAAGATACATTTATTTAAAAAAAATTATTTTCCGAAAATGGTGCATCCTAGAAAAAAATAATTAAGTACAAATTTATAGTGAATTAAATTTCCTACAATTTTTATTTATTAGGTGTACAAAATGAAACTCAGCCACAGAGTAAATTTTTTTTTTTTTAATTTATTTTACGAGGGTTTTCAACTACTCAGGTTATATCACCCTCGAGTCAGTGGTGTTTTCCGTCGGAAAAGTTCATTTAGGTACATTGGGTTCAATTTGGGGACCGCCCGCTTTGAACCCTGGACCCCATTGATGAACGCCGTATCGCAATGTTTGGGATTAACGCCTTAACACGCGCGGCCACCGCAATTCAAATTTACCCTGTGGCTGAGTTTCATTTTGTACACCTAATAAATAAAACTTGTAGGAAATTTAATTCTCTATAAATTTGTACTTAATTATTTTTTTCTAGGATGCACCATTTTCGGAAAATAATTTTTTTTTAAATAAATTTATCTTGAAACAGTGCGTCCTAGAGAAAAATTGAATAGAATAAAAATTAAAGAGAATTTAATTTCCAACAGATTTTATTTAGTGCATTTTTTCAATATCTGTAACGGTTTACGATTTACAAGCCTTTAAAAATTAACCTTCTTAATGGTTATACTTCAATAACCTTCTTACACGGAGAAGGTCAACTTTTGATAGACTTTAACGCCTAAATGTTCAAAATTTTGAAAAAATGAACTACTAGGTGTACAAAATGAAACTCGGCTAAAATCTACAAAATTCAAAACACTGGGGCTGAGTTTCATTTTGTACACCTAATGGGTAACCAGGCTAATGGTAGCTGGTCAAAAACCAAAATTTTTCCCTAAAATTAAAAGAAAATTCCCTTTATTTTTCAATAAATATTTCTAGCGACGGACTAATTAATTTGCTGGACTAATTAATTTTCCCCACCAGGGGTTTTCATCCACTAGAGAAAAAAAGATTGTTATTTATCCAACGAGCTTTCCTTGCGAGAGGAAAAAATTAACCATGACCTTGAATTTCTATGGTGGTTCATCTTGCTAATCTACATGGAGGTGCACGACTATTTTTCCTCCTCCCTTCTGTCTGGAGGATTGAATAAAATGTGTTTATATTGTCTTAGAAATAAAAAAGAATAAATCCGAGAGTCACTTGGAAGAAGGAATTTTTGAAATAAAAATAAAATTTTGACGCGCCCTGACATTAGATGCGACACAGTACTCTCAAAGCCGATATGCTCTGAGGGTCAAGCGCCTTACCGCTAGTTACCATTGTTTTTCACACCTCGGATTTTTATCTTTCTCAAACTGAAGATATTGTATTACCCTCCATATCCTGTGGGGGGGCTCTTCCTCGTTTACTTAAAAAAAGATGGACAAAAATGCTCCAAAAACTTTCTTTGCTTTCGTTTTCTGTTACCTCCTACAAAATTTTGGTTTTTCGCTATTGAGTTGACACTTTCTTTCCCTTGTAGACCACCAACAGTGGATCTCTTATTCATTCAAGGTTGAAAGGTGATTTGGAATAGGTGAATGGGCGAAAAGCCACTTCCGACTCTTTGTCGTCTTCGAGAGTCAAAGGAGTGTTGAAAACCCCCCAAAAGGACCTTTTACCTCCTGAACACGTGTAGCTGTTATTAACGACATAAAGGATTCACCTCCCATGACCAATTTTTTTTCAGTTGCCACTTTTTCAAACTAAAGTTTGACCTTGATTCTTGAAACCGCACTGACAAAAGAGCCTTCATTTATTTACTTTATTTTAAAAATAAAATGTAGGCAATTTTCAAAGGTCAAGTAAATTATATACTTTTTTCTTGACAGTCTAAACCCGAAGGCCCTCAAACTTGAGTCGGTGAAATAATGAAAGGTTTCCTAGTGACCCGGTGGTCTTTGGTCAAAATTCGAAAATCCGACACGCTCCAAAAGTGACAAAACCACCCGTAATTACGGAGAAAATAAAAAAACTCCATTTTTTTATACCTGAATTTTTAAAAATGTAGAATCAAAAGACAATTTAGAGACTGCGGATGTTTATTATTGGACACACGTGTTTACGGCACGCGACTTTCCTCCCCTCTTCACGGCCATCGCTTTACAAGCCTTCTTAGGAGCTAAAAGGGCGCCTTTCTAAATGTTTCGGAAGTTCTTGTCGAGACTAAACAACAGGTGATACGGAAAGTCTCTTCCGATCCGTCAAACAATTTTATGAACGGTCTTTATAAATACAAATAAACCACTTAAAAGCTTTTTAGAAAATTTTAAAAATAACTTCCTTCTGTATTTTTTTTTTCGTCTAAAAAAATTGTCCTCAAGGGAAAAAATTTTTTGAGAACAAAAAAGTATGAAAAATTACAACTTCATTGAGAACTTTTTTTTATTGAAACAAGGGGGAAAAAAGTTAGGTAAGAAATCTTTTTAGGGTGTCAAAAGGCGTTTAGATGAAAAAGGCCGCTTCAGATACTACCTGAAACACGAGGAATTATGCTAAACCATTATTTTCCCTAATAAATTCTCCCACCATCTTCTTTTGTTGGGAAAAAAAAGGCGTTTGTGGCTTAGGGGGTGGTCCTTGTAATTGGACAAACTTCCATTTTAAATTACGCGCTTTCTGTAAGTTGTTCTCAGATTTTTTAATACTGAAATTCTTAAGGAAATAAAATGTGTCAAGAAGTTTTCAAGCCCTTGGACTTGTTTTTATATGAGTGGTTTTAGGTTTTTTATTTTCTCCCTTGTAGGGAGGCGAGACACTAATCCCAAGATACCATGACCTCGTTTTAGTCTGTCCAAACTCCTCAGACTTTTTTATTTTTTCCCAAATGACAGAACTTGTTTCGTTTCTTTCTACTTTTTAAAGTTTTTGGTGAAACGCGCATTTTACCGAAATTTTTTGGCGTTTTCCTAGGAATTTGGGCAGGGGAAGCCATATTTACGGAAATTTTGGGCATTTTTATTAGGTGTACAAAATGAAACTCAGCCACAGGGTAAATTTGAATTTTGTAGATTTTAGCCGAGTTTCATTTTGTACACCTAGTAGTTCATTTTTTCAAAATTTTAAACATTTTAGGCGTTAAAGTCCATCAAAAGTTAACCTTCTCCGTGTAAGAAGGTTATTGAAGTATAACCATTAAGAAGGTTAATTTTTAAAGGCTTGTAAATCGTAAACCGTTACAGATATTGAAAAAAATGCACTAAATAAAATCAGTTGGAAATTCAATTCTCTTTAATTTTTATTCTATTCATTTTTTCTCTAGGACGCACTGTTTTCAAGATAATTTTATTTAAAAAAAACTTATTTTCCGAAAATGGTGCATCCTAGAAAAAAATAATTAAGTGCAAATTTTATAGAGAATTTTTCCTACAATTTTTATTTACTAGGGGGCAAGCCCCCTGAGGCCTTCGGCCTCCAACCCCCCTCCGGCTACATCCGGATTTTTGAACCGTATAGAAGACGTGCTCTGTTGCGCAGGGAAACCGCAATAAGTTTGAAAGTCGTATGTTTTTTGCGAATAGTAGAAAATTTGCTCTAAGGTGTGGATGTCCCCATAGAATGTGCTCTTTTGTACGCGGGTGTAGTTGTGCGACTACATTTGGATTTTGGTCCGCATAGAAGACGTGCTCTGTTGCGCAGGGAAACCGCAATAAGATTGAAAGTCGTATATTTTTTGAAAGCAATATAAGTTTGCTGTAAGGTGTGGAAGTCTGCAATAAATTTGCTCTTCTGTACGCGGTTGTAGTTGTGCGACTACATTTGGATTTTTTCAGTAATAGAAGACGTGCTCTGTTGCGCAGGGATACCGCAATAAGTTGGAAAGTTTGAAATTTTTGGCATGTAGTAGAAAATTTGCTCAAAGCTGAGGAAGTCCCCAATAAATTAGCTCTTCTGTACGCGGGTGTAGTTCTTGTCCGACTACATCCGGATTTTGGTTCGCAATATAAAACGTACTCTGTTGCGTAGGGATACGTAGTCGGTTAGCACGTTAGATATTTTTGGCATGTAGTAGAAAATTTCTCTGCGTTGAGAGAGTTCCACATTTATATTTGCTCTGCACGCGGATCTTGTTGGGGGGGGGGGGGATGTAGCTTCCTTTCGCCATAACTGTCTGTCTTCTGTTGCCGATGAAAATCGCCCCAACTTTCAACGCTAGACAATTTTTGGAACTCGAGTAGGTAATGATTTGTTATGCATTGAGGGAGTTCCACATTTATATTTGCTCATCTCGCGGATCATGTTTAGAGGGGGGGGGGGGGTTGTAGCCCCTTTCAGTTTAAGGTTTCGTCTTTTGTTGCCTTGAAAAACGCCCTATGTTAGCAGGCTCCGTTACTTTTAATTTTACATCGATTTTGGAATTTTTAGGCAGAAACGGACTTCATATTCGTTTTCCTTCACCCAAAAAACGTTTGAGTCCATGTTTTGGTCGAAATAAAAAAATAATTTTTTCCACCTGTAATGACCGGGTCCAAAATAGCGAAAATCGACAGTAGGAATTTGACTCTTAAACTTAAAAATTTCATATCTCAGCTTGTGTTAAAGCCACAGAGCCGCTCCCCAGCTTTTTGGAAAGCTAAAAGTCCGCTCTTTTTATATTTTTTGGTCCGGTTCTTCTACTTCTATTCCTTCTACCCTAAAACCCCATAGAAAGATAGATTTTTCTCAACTTACATTGAATTTTTTTAGCCCACTTAGAATTTTATGAAACCTCCACCGATTTTTTCTAGCCTTTGTATCGCTGCCCTCTACCCCAAAATAAATTTTAATCAAAATCGGTTTACCTGTACTCGAGTTATAAAATGAAAACTGAAAATTAATCAAAATCCCCAGGGGGTACCCTTACCAAACCCTGGGGCGCGACAGCGTTCCGCATCGATTTAATTTTAAAAATTCGGGAAAGATAGCTAGAGATTTTAGAACCCCCATGATATCTATATCAAATACGCGGGATTTTACCTACTTTCACGTGGTATAAGTTTCGAAAGGATGATATTTTTTTGAAATTTTTTAGTGTTGAAAAACCTTATTTTTCCGTTCTAGATCCAATCGGGAATTTTTTTAGGCAGAAACGGACTTCATATTCGTGTTCCTCGACCCAAAAAACGTCGGAGACCAAGTTTTGGTCGAAATCAAAAAATATTTTTTCCCGCCCTTAATAACGGGCCCAAAATGGCGGAAATCGGGAGTCGGAATTTGACTTATAAACCTAAAAAATTCATATCTCAGCTTGGGTTGAAGCCACAGAGCCGCTCCCAGGCTCATTCGAAAGCTTAAAGTCCCCTCTTTTTTTATTTCTTCGTCCGGTTTATTTTCGACAACTCCTTCTACCCTAAAACCCCGTTGAAACATTAATTTTTTCAATCTACTTTTGAATTTTTTTAACGTTCTTGGAATTTTTTAAGACCTCTACCGATTTTTTCTAGCGTTTATTTCAACAGCCTGCACCCCCAAAAAGTTTCATCGAAATCGGTCCACCCGTTCTCGAGTTATAAAATAAAAACATAAAATCTGACGAAATCTTAAGGGGGTACCCTTATCGAAACGCGGGGACACCGAAAAACCCTTTATTTTAATTCCAGTTCGAATCAGGATTTTTTAGGCAGAAACGGACTTCATATTCGTGTTCCTCGACCCAAAAAACGTCGGAGACCAAGTTTTGGTCGAAATCAAAAAATATTTTTTCCCGCCCTTAATAACGGGCCCAAAATGGCGGAAATCGGGAGTCGGAATTTGACTTATAAACTTAAAAAATTCATATCTCAGCTTGGGTTGAAGCCACAGAGCCGCTCCCAGGCTCATTCGAAAGCTTAAAGTCCCCTCTTTTTTATTTCTTCGTCCGGTTTATTTTCGACAACTCCTTCTACCCTAAAACCCCGTTGAAACATTAATTTTTTTCAATCTACTTTTGAATTTTTTTAACGTACTTGGATTTTTTTAAGACCTCTACCGATTTTTTCTAGCGTTTATTTCAACAGCCTGCACCCCCCAAAAAAGTTTCATCGAAATCGGTCCACCCGTTCTCGAGTTATAAAATAAAACATAAAATCTGACGAAATCTTAAGGGGGTACCCTTATCGAAACGATGGGAAACCGAAAAACCCTTTATTTTAATTCCAGTTCGAATCAGGATTTTTTTAGGCAGAAACGGACTTCATATTCGTGTTCCTCGACCCAAAAAACGTTAGAGACCAAGTTTTTGTCGAAATCAAAAATATTTTTTTCCGCCTTTAATAACCGGGCCCAAATGGCGAAAATCGAGAGTCGGAATTTGACTTACAAACTTCAAAAATTCATATCTCAGCTTGTGTTGAAGCCAGAGAGCTGCTCCCAAGCTTATTTGAAAGCTTAAGGTCCCTTCTTTTATATTTTTTGTCCGGTTCTTCTAAGTCTATTCCTTCTACCCTAAAACCTCGTTTAAGCATAAATTTTTTTCGATCTACTTTGAATTTTTTTAACCCACTTGGAATTTTTTTAGACCTCCGCCGATTTTTTCTAGCGTTGATTTCATCGGCCTGCACCCCCAAAAAAGTTTCATCTAAATCGGTCCACCCGTTCCCGAGTAATAAATAAAAACTGAAATTTTATCAAAATCATAAGGGTACCCCTTTACAAAATCCCGGGAGCGCGGCAGCGTTCCGCACCTTATTCCTACACGGATTTTCAAAAAATTCGGGAAAAATTGTTAAAGAACTCCGAACCCCAATATATTATATATCAAACAACGCGGAATCTTGTCTACTTTCACGTGGTGTAAGTTGTTTTAAAATATAAAATCATCTGCTATTTTTAAAATGGCAAAAACTCAAGAAAACGTGAAAAAGGGCGTTTTTTTCGGCAACTTTCGAATTAAATATCTCCGGTCGAAATCAAGCTACAGAGCCGCGGCAAAGCACTCCAGCTGGCTTTTCGGCTAAAGTTTCGAACCTTTTTTGTCCGGTGTCTCTATCTGTTATAGTTTTTTTTTCGGCGAATTAAAAACCGTGGATTTTATAGCATTTCTGTACATTTCGAAAAAAATTTTCAAAAATAAAAAAAAAATACTTCCGGATTTTTTAAAAATACGCGACAAAAATTAGGTTAAACAGGACACTTAAAATAACATAAGAGTATTTTTTTCAAAAAATCTAGATTTTTCCCGAATTTTAAGAAAATGGGAAAGTCGAAAAAACGGAAAAACGTCAAAAACAGGCCTTTTTTAGCGTTCAACTCGCGAAATAAATTATAAAATTATATTCTAAAAATACGCGACTATTTTTCCGCTAAAATACAGGCGATTTAGGAGCCAACGGAGGAGGTCCGGTATTTTTAGGGCGATTACAGCGGCCCCAGGACTTTTTGGCGTTTTCCCCGATTTTTTCTCCTCGTCGGTCCTCGTTCTAGCGCTATATATATGGATTAGGTGTACAAATGAAACTCAGCCACAGGGTAAATTTGAATTTTTTAGATTTTAGCCGAGTTTCATTTTGTACACCTAATAAAGATTTTTGTCCTAAACACCTTTTTGACTGTATTTTATAATCGAACTGGTAAAAGGTTTTTTTCCCGTTTTCTCCCCCCTTTTTACGTTTCCCTTGAATTTTGGGCAAAAAGGAGGTGCAGCTTTTACCGGATTGTGCGGCATTTATTTATTTTTTAATTTCTTAAAAGCGTCTTTTGCGGTGAAACCCCCTTATTTCTTTTTTTGGTCCCAAAACCCTCTTTTTCTTAATTTTTTTTTTTTATTCCTTTTGAATTTACTGTCGTAAGAATTTCCTTAATGGCTAAAATATGGTATTAAAAAATCAGTGAGTATAATCTACCTTTTATTCGGGCCTTGTTAACCGGTCTTGAGAAATGATGGAAGCCGCTAGCCGTGAAGAATAAAAGAGTTTGGCTCCTGAGGTAGGAATCGGATATCAAATTAAGGTGGACTAATAATGTCTTCAAATTAAAAAGGGAGTCGACCAGATGAAGATATCAGGGATCCGGAGCTAACTGGAGCGTGAAAATGTCCGCCCTCATCTCCCATCGACCCGGAGGCTTTCGTAATTTTCGGTATTCACACGTCATCGAAAGAATTCCAGATCGAAATCTCGTTTTATTGAGTCATCTTTTCATCGTCGATTTTCCGCACTTTTGCACGGAAGACTTTTTTTTTCTGACCGTGGGAAAGGCTTCTTAAAATGGAAGTATTCCATGAATCGATTTTTATGACGCCACGACCTGGGTGGCGGTAATTTTTAGTGAATGAGACCTTTTTCTCAAGTAGCGCGGAAAAGGACTCTGTTTACTTTGGTAGCAAACTGAGTCGTAAAGTAATAAAATTATTTACCTGGGATAATGCACCCAGTTTTTAAATCCTCAAAAACTCTCACCTTTTCCGCCCCCTTTCAAGGGTTCGTGCAATAAAAAAAACTATTTCTCGCCCACCCGTGAGTCACAAAAGAGCCGTTTTATGATCAAAAGTTATTTTTCTCAAAATAGTTCATCGCAAAAACCCTTCTTTGAAAAAAAAACACCAAAAAATCCGCAAAGCAGAGGGTAAGCTGAGGTCCTTTTATGTTATAACTTTCTCAAAGAAAGTTATTCAATTGCCTTCATTTATGGTTTTTGAGAGAGGGTATTCTGACTCCGTAAATTGAGTACTTTAGTGAACATGAGTTCGTCTTCTGTGCCGGCCGTCAGTCCTTATAAGTTTTTTTTTTTCAGAGCACTTGATGGCCGCGATTTTTACCAATTTTGCACAGAATCTTCCTTTTAGTCATCTAAATAATGCCGCGAGCTTTTTTTTTGGAAATTCGCAAAAATGGTGAAGACGGCCAATTGGTCCATACTCTTAGTAATTCATTTTTTTAGATGGTACATGTGAGTTTACGATACCAGAACAACGCGCATGCGTGACATTTCTTATGTATTTAGTTCCCGCGGTTTTTCAAAAATTCAGCTTAGAGATTTGCCTAAATTCACACAATTTCAACTATTTGATAACACGTGGGGGTTAATTTTTTTCTTCTCGCAAGGAGAGCTCGTTTGATTTTTTTTTCCCTCTCCAAACGAGCTTTTATTGCGATAGGAAAAAATTCACCCCATCGTGTTTTAAAACGAGCTTTCTCCTTGCGAGAGGAAACAATTAACCTCCTCTTGTTATCAAACGAGTTCGAATTTAGGCAAATCTTATTGATGCATTTTTGAAAAAACGCGGGAACTAAAAACGCATGAAAGTTCGCGCATGCGTGTTCTTCTGGTTTTGTAAACTCACTTGTATCAAGAAAATTATAGTAGGGAGAAATTGGGGCTGCTTACCCATTCTGTATGGTTTGACTGGTGGAAGATTTTGATTTTTTCTACCTTGAAATTACATTTTTTATTTGTTTATTATATTAATATAATAAACATTAAATTTATATAATATATTAGGTGTACAAAATGAAACTCGGCTAAAATCTACAAAATTCAAATTTACCCTGTGGCTGAGTTTCATTTTGTACACCTAATAAATAAAAATTGTAGGAAATTTAATTTTCTATAAATTTGTACTTAATTATTTTTTTCTAGGATGCACCATTTTCGGAAAATAATTTTTTTAAAAAATTAATTTATCTTGAAAACAGTGCGTCCTAGAGAAAAAATGAATAGAATAAAAATGAAAGAGAATTGAATTTCCAACAGATTTTATTTAGTGCATTTTTTCAATATCTATAACGGTTTACGATTTACAAGCCTTTAAAAATTAACCTTCTTAATGGTTATACTTCACTAACCTTCTTACACGGAGAAGGTCAACTTTTGATGGACTTTAACGCCTAAAATGTTCAAAATTTTGAAAAAATGAACTACTAGGTGTACAAATGAAACTCGGCTAAAATCTAAAATTCAAAACCCTGTGGCTGAGTTTCATTTTGTACACCTAATAATTGGAGGAAGAAATGACTGAGATACAGGGTATCACACGACGCGTTTCGGTTTAATAAGCCTCTTCTGGTGAGCCCCTCTATCTCAATAATATTTTTTTTTCAGTGACTTATCCCATAGAGATTTATTGGGAAAAAACGGGAAGAGAATTTAGAAGCAACCTCACAGTTGACCACAGTTCTCAGCAAGGTAGAGCCACCATCGCCTCCATTATTTCTCCCTCATTAAACAACGAGGTAAAAAAAAAACCTACATTTATTTGGTGAGTTTAAAATAATAATAATTTGACTCATTGATTATGTAAAAAAATTAAAATGAAGTAGCTCCGGGAATGAGATAAGGAAGGTGAGAACAAGGGTGGTGACATTTATGAGATGTAGCGGTTTAGGAATGGCTTTTGAAGCTACGGCCGGAGGAGAAGTCGGGGAGTTTCGAGATTTACGAGTTTAGCTTTTGATAAAGACGTGTTCCAGATATAAATAACGTTCTGATGGTTGAGTCTAAAGGGAGTTGAGGTGGCTCTATTAATGAGGGACCACCCAGGATAAAAAAAAAATATTTTAAAAAAGAGAAAGAATCTTCGGCCATCTTTACTTACACCATTCCCACACCTTTTTTTTCTGAAATATTTCATTTTTTTTTTATAACAAGCTTTCATAATCATGGACCCTTACGACTTTGTTCATATTTTATGGGTTTTTGAGCGACAAAAAACAACTGCTTGGGGAAATTTTTTTCAACCACCTATTAGCAGTTTTAATAACTTGTGCCTTTTTTTACCTTTTAATTTTTAAGACTAATAAAACGACAAACCCCTGTAGTTATTCAAGAAAAAGGAGGTTTGTATATATTAGGTGTACAAAATGAAACTCAGCCACAGGGTTTTGAATTTTGTAGATTTTAGCCGAGTTTCATTTTGTACACCTAGTAGTTCATTTTTTCAAAATTTTGAACATTTTAGGCGTTAAAGTCCATCAAAAGTTGACCTTCTCCGTGTAAGAAGGTTATTGAAGTATAACCATTAAGAAGGCTAATTTTTAAAGGCTTGTAAATCGTAAACCGTTAAAGATATTGAAAAAATGCACTAAATAAAATCAGTTGGAAATTCAATTCTCTTTAATTTTTATTCTATTCATTTTTTCTCTAGGACGCACTGTTTTCAAGATAAATTTATTTAAAAAAATTATTTTCCGAAAATGGTGCATCCTAGAAAAAATTAATTAAGTTATAGAGAATAAATTTCCTACAATTTTTATTTATTAGGTGTACAAAATGAAACTCAGCCACAGGGTAAATTTGAATTTTGTAGATTTTAGCCGAGTTTCATTTTGTACACTAATATTTTAATGGCGCTTAGTTTAACAATGGTTGGCAAATGGTGTTATTTAGAGTGTAAACGTTCATTGTTATGTGTGTGTTCTTGTCAAGGAGGGTGGCAACACGGTTTGTTAATAAGGTTTAACAGGGTTTTTCGGAAAGAGGCTCCTTAATCCTATAGAAAAAGGGGGTCACGCTTGTATTTTTCGAGTGGTATTTACAACTGAAAATGCAAAAGGGGAAGAAAGGGATACCTAATTTTTTTTTCTCCCCCCGGATAATCACCCTTCTCGGTGAATCGAAGGCTTTTACGAGTTGTTTTCGGGCCGGGGAGAAGAGAGGCCGACGGTCAGATCAAAGGTGGGACGAGAGGCGCCTCGAAACGACACCACCGGATGAACAAGAAATGATTTAGAGCCGAATATGTATGTGTGTGTCCAAAAAAACAGGTACGTATTCATTACAGGTGGCACTTAGAAAATAGTCTCTCGCCTTTTCATTCTCAAATCTCTTTATTGCCTGAGGGTGCCGTTTTTAACTTTTTTAAGCGCCGCTCCACACAGGGGATTTTCGAGCCGCAGTGTGAAAAAAAAATCTTCCATTCTTTTTTTTAGACAGAAAATGAAGTTCTAGTAGTAAAAATGACATTGAAGAACCGGAAACGGCCTTTTTAAAAGCTCTTTATTTAAAATGAATTTTTGATTTTTAAATTTCTAAACAGTAGATATTGGATTACCCTTCATATAGGTACAACTTCTGTGTCTTCCAGAACCCGCATAGGAAAATTGATTAATGACATAAGGTCGTCTATAGTGCTGGCCGTCCGTTGTTTTCAGGAACACTTCAAGGCCGGGATTTTTATCCGATTTTCACCAAATTACAAAAATTTCCCTTTCTTAGTTAACAGTTTTCAACCGATTTTCACCAAATTTTCACACAAATTTCTTTAGCCGGTGAAGAAGAAAATAACGAGGGCGATTTTTGAATTTCGAAAAAATGGCGGAGATATGTCTGTTTGAAATTTTAAAACCGTTAACCGTTAATCCGATTTTCACCAAATTTTCACCAATTACTCCTTATATTTTTTAAGAATTTTGTTGTAAAAAAATTGCCACTTTATTATTATTTATTTATTTTTTATTTTTTGTAGGGTGAAATTTCATACTCTACCCATTACCTTGACACTTAAAAAATTTTCGAAAAAAAACTCATAAAATTTTTCAAAAATAAAAAATAAACCGGGCAGTTTTAGGAAAAAAAACTTAGAAAATTTTTCAAAAAAAAACGGAAAATTTTTCGAAAAAAATTAAATAAATAAAACTTCCCCCTCCCTTATTCTTTCCCTCCTATATACTTTCCCTCCCTTCGTTATACTTTCGTTCCCTTATACTTCCCCCTCCGTTATACTTCCCCCTCTTTATACTTTCCCTCCCATATACTTCCCCCTCCGTTTTACGTTCCCTCCGTTATACTTTCCCTCCCATATACTTCCCCCTCCTATATTGTTAGTTCTCTTTAAGGAAGTTTTCGTTGGAAGCTCTTCAAACCAGTACTTTTTTCAAATTTTCAAAATCTTTCTGTCTAAATTCTTTATCTAAATAATTCGTCACATCCAATTTTCAACGTATACTCCTTATAAATAATTAATAGAATGTATTGAAAGAAAAAAAATCTACCTAAAAAAATCTACCTTCGCCCGTACGGCGGCAAAATACAAAAGGTCTTTAATTTTTGGACATCCCTCGTAATTCAAAGGTCGTAGGTTTAAATCCCACTGGGGTCCTAACTCTTTTCCTCTTCTTACTCGGTTCAATTTTTAAAATAAGTACTTGTTCCAACGAAAACTTCGAAAACTTAAGAAGTAAAAATAGGAGGGAGAAGTATAAGGGAGGGGGTAGTATAAGGAGGGGAAGTATAACGGAGAGGAAGTATAACGGTGGGGAAAGTATAAGAAATAAGAAGAGGAAAGTATAAGGGAGAGGAGTTTTTTTTTTTTTTTTTTTTCAAAAAATTTTATTTGTGAAAGTTTTTGTTTTTTGAAAAATTTTCCGCGTTTTTTTGTTTTTTTAATTTGCGCTTTTTTTCCCGAAAAATAGATTTCTAAGCTCATTTTTCTTTTTGAAAATTTTATTAAATATCAAGGTAGAAATAAAGGGATTTTTGCCTAAGAGAGGTCCCTCTCGAAAGGCATGGAATTTCTCGCTATTGAAATGATAATTAATGTAAAAAAATGCCAATTTTTTTTTTTCACCAAAAATTCTTAAAAAATATAAGGAATAATTGGTGAAACTTCGGTGGAAATCGAACCAACGGATCGGCCGCAGCGAATTTTTTAAAATTTCAAACAGACATATCTCCGCCATTTTTTCGAAATTCAAAAATCGCCCTCGTTAGTTCTTGTTCACCGGCTAAAAAATTTGGTGAAAATCGGATGAAAACTGTGGCCGTAAATTGTTCCGGAAAAAAATGCTACGGACATTTGATTTGATTTGACCCTCCGGGTCTGGAAGACCCTTCCCCAAAAACTTGACGTGGAGGGTATCACAATAACATCTTAAGGAAGTTAAAATTTCAGCATTACTAAAATCTGACCAGCAAACAATAATTAAATTTGAGAAAGATTTTTGGATAGATGTGGACAAACCCTGAAGATTAGTGTCTAATATTAATTTTTATATGAGGGGAAAAAATTGATCCTTGAGTTTTTTAACAAATATTTTTAAAACGGAATATAATTTCTTGGCAGATGGAAGAGGGAAAATATTCGGTTTTAATCTGACAAGTCCTTTAATCCTAATTTATATCGGTCCAGTTTATGAACTCATCGAGCCTCGGTGGCCTCCGAAAGGAGCAAATATTTTAATAATCTTGAAAAAGAAATAAATAAATTTTTTTTTATAAACTTACATGTTTTCGTTGTGGAATCCATCGTCGACTGACTAAACATTGTGGCCGAGACTCGTCCTATCGTGTTTACAAACATCATAATTCCAAAGGGATCAACGAGTGATAAAAAAAAAAAACTTTTTCTTTGTATATTTCACTATAAAATATTTATAGAATGTGTAATGGAGGATGGTATGCGAGTCGACGTTAAATAAGCTGTCGTGAGTCGGATCGGAACGTAGTCAATGATCCGTACCCCCTCTGAGATATGAATTTATGATTAACTCCAAAAAGGGATTAGAACTTGTGTCACTCTCGGGCTAATGATCTCCGAATCTTTTAAGGCCCATCTCTCGTGGGAATCTTTTTTTTAAGTCTCTCAACCAACGATGACGAAAGTCCTGAAAAATCCCCCCTATCTTTGGTCTAGAAACACCCGTTTTAGGCGTTTGACATTTCATTTACTGGGTTTTTGGGTCGTATTCCTAGTTTTTGGGTAGAAACACCGGTTTTTAGGCGTTTGACATTTCATTTACTGGGTTTTTGGGTCGTATTCCTAGTTTTTGGGGTAGAAACACCGGTTTCATCGGTTTTTTTGAGGTTTCAACACCCTATAATCGAACATTTACCACCCTATTTTTCGGGGCTGCGATGTTTTCCCCAATTTTTTGGCATAGAAACATCCGTTTTATAGAGTGTTCGGGGGATAAACATCATTTATATCGGATTTTGGGTCGTTTTCCTCATTTTCTGGTTTACCCGATTTACCCGATTTATCAGAGCAGACGATTATCAGGTGATAAGGCGTTTAACATCTTTCTTACCGGGTTTTTGGTCATTTTCCTCGATTTCAGTCACCCAGGGTTCTTTTTTTGGTGGAAGACCGACAAATCCCGTGAAAGGGTTGTTTCTTATCCGAAAAATTGAGTAAAACCTAGAATGGCCTTGGAAGGAAAAAAAATGTTTCCACTACGACAAAACAGCCGCTGTAAAGCGGCACCGTCGAGCTTGTGGTACTCGAAACAACCGCTAGATCGGGGTGAAAACGACGGTGATTATGCGTTTCTATTGGCTGGCGGTTCCTCCCAATCATAGTACTAGATTATAATTCAGTGGTAAAACCCTTGAAACAAAAATTGTGAGGAAAGGGCTTTTTTTTTTGGCTTAAAAGCCCGAGGAAAATGAGCAAAAACTGTACTTAAATTATTGAGTTTTAGGCCTAGAAACTGAGGAAGTCTCCTAAATCGGGGACACATGGTTTCTTAACCAAAAAGCCGTTAAAAATAGCCAAAAAACCTGTAAATAGGGTTTTTCTCGGCCGAAAAACTTAGTTAAACTTCTTAAAATCTGTCAAAAAGGGTTCTATCGGCCAAAATCAAGGAAAAAGAGCACAAATAAAATTGACTCTTCCAGGATTAAAAAAAACCAAGATGACTCCCATTTTTTTAAGGAAAATCGCAATCCGGTAAATGGGGTGTTTTTTTGGAGGAAACGTCATCGAAGGCAAAATTCTCGGGCAGAAAAATATAACTCCTCCTCCCACGACCAGAGGGTCATTTTCTTTCTTTCAAGTGCGCATAAACTTATTTTTTTATAAACAATAAATGCTCTTCAGATCTCACACTCAGTTTCTCTTTAATATCGAATAAGATATGAATTCCTTTGTATTAATTCTCCTTTTTTCTTCCATCTTCGCCCTCAGGTTTGCTTAAAAATATTTTTTTTTTACTTTCTTTTTGGCATAACTTCTCATAATTAGTTATCTTATTTTTTAAGAAAAACGATTTAACTTTTTTTTATACTCAGTTATGAGGGTTTTTTGAAGAAAAAACAATCTGGGAACAAGAAAGCTATTTGGTAAGTTCTTAAGATAACATAAAAAAAATTTTTATGCTTTAAAAAATAAGGAAAGGAAAAACTATTCTGGAAAAGCGTGTGGAAGGATTATTTTGGAGCATGAACAGGCTTTGCGATATCGACGACGTATGCTTTAAAACTGGACTAGACAACGAAATTTTAAAAACAGCAGTTTTTCAAGCTAAATCTACCTGTCAAAGCGCCTTCATGTACGAACCCTGGAACTGCGCTTATACAAAATCTACATTTAAAAAAAGTAAAGAAGGCAATATTTGCTTATAAAAATAAGTTATATTTTAGCGACTAAGGAAACGGGATTTCTGTATGCAATTTTGGCTTCAAGTTTGGCCGATACGATAACCCGGGAATGTGCTAGAGGAAGAAAAAATTTCCCTTGCGGAAACTGCAGTCGTAACTGGCCAACTCGCGACTGCATTCATGATATGTCAAAAGCGAAGGAACACGCGAAAAAGTTTTTTTCTTTAAAACCGCTTAAAGGACATTTACATCATAAGGTTCTCGCTCACGATTCTCTTCTTGGACTAGGGTAAAAATAAAAAATTATAATATAAAAAAGAAAGAAAAAATTTCAGATTTTTGTGGCATCAACCACGAAAAAATGTAAATGCCACGGAATTTCTGGATCATGTTCGACTAAAACGTGTTGGTCTTCGCCATCACCGTTTATAAACGTCATAAAAAACCTTAAAATAAAATATCATTTAGCAGAACGTGTCGAATTTTCCAACAGGTAAATTTAAATTTTTAAATTTCAAAACTCATATTTTTTAGGCTGGACGATATTTTTTTGGACTCACTCAGGCTCGCCTATATCGATACATCGGATGATTTTTGCAGTCATGCCAGAGGGAGAAAATGTAGCGATTATGAAAACTGCCGTTGCTCTGCTGCGGTCGTAATTACACGACGAAAATCGCCACGGAGAAAAATGTCTGCAACTGCCGCTGGAAAGAACACTACAGACTCCACTGTGAAATTTGCTTGTCATTTCTTACAGAATGAATGTACATAATTTTTATAATCCCCTAATATTTCCATAGTATACCAAAGTTATTTTTGTATTTTTAATATAGATTGTAGTTTCTATTTTTTCTTTATTTGATCAATATTGTGGCTTTAAAAGAAAAGGAAAAAATGAAATTGTGTTTTTTTTGTATTCATTTTTTATTTAAAAAAATTGTTTAACTTTCTCCAGACGAAGATGGATGATATCTATCCCAATACTTACTGAACGCTGTATGTAAAAGTTTGGCTCTTGCTTTTTCTTCATTTCTAAAAAGAAAAAGGAATAAAACATAACTTTGTACACCTAGTAGTTCATTTTTTCAAAATTTTAAACATTTTAGGCGTTAAAGTCCATCTCCGTGTAAGAAGGTTATTGAAGTATAACCATTAAGAAGGTTAATTTTTAAAGGCTTGTAAATCGTAAACCGTTACAGATATTGAAAAAATGCACTAAATAAAATCTGTTGGAAATTTAATTCTCATTAATTTTTATTCTATTTATTTTTTCTCTAGGACGCACTGTTTTCAAGATAAATTTATTTAAAAAAAAATTATTTCCTAGAAAAAAATAATTAAGTACAAATTTATAGAGAATTAAATTTCCTACAATTTTTATTTATTAGGTGAACAAAATGAAACTCAGCACAGGGTAAATTTGAATTTTGTAGATTTTAGTCGAGTTTCATTTTGTACACCTAACATTTTATAAAATACCATAATAATACCTTATATTGGCAATTTTTCTTTCTTTTTCTTCTAATTTTGTCTCAATTTGTTTGCAACGATGTTTTCTTTGATTTCTTGTTCATGATGCATTTCTTGGGTTTTGAGTTGGTTTTTGATGGAGAGTAATTCTTTTCTTTCTGATTCGAGTTCATTTTGAAGTATCTCTTTGCTTTTTCTTTCTTCCATCTTTCGTGCTTTAGTTGTTGGTTGAGCATTTTTTCGTTCGATAGTTCCTAAAAAGGGTTTTAGAAAGTTATTGTAGTTTAGCAGGGATACCTCAAGAAGTGATGTGAGTTTTCGAGCAGGTTCGGCAACTTGAGAAATCAATGAGGAATTTTCTCGTTGGAGTTGAACCAAAGAACTTTGAGATGAGAGAAGTTGTCCTTCCAGTATCTGCTTTTCTTGATTTAATCTCTCAACTCTGTCGTTAACCAATACACTTTACTTGACTGAAAATTAAAATTTATGGATTTCTTATATCAATAGTAAACAAGGGGGGCAAAAAAATTACAGAAAACACTCCAAATTTATCAAAGAAAAAAGATATAAATGGTGTTCATTGGCCGACAAACTGAGGAAAAAAAAGGCAAAAATGTATAAAAGGGTGTTTTTGTATTTTCAATGAGATGGGAGTCCCGAAATAGAATATTCAAGTGTATATATTAGGTGTACAAAATGAAACTCGGCTAAAATCTACAAAATTCAAATTTACCCTGTAGCTTGTAGTTTCATTTTGTACACCTAATAAATAAACATGTAGGAAATTTAATTCTCTATAAATTTGTACTTAATTATTTTTTTCTAGGATGCACCATTTTCGGAAAATAATTTTTTTAAATAAATTTATCTTGAAAACAGTGCGTCCTAGAGAAAAAATAAATAGAATAAAATTAAAGATAATTAAATTTCGAACAGATTTTATTTTGTGCATTTTTTCAATATCTGTAACGGTTTACGATTTACAAGCCTTAAAAATTAACCTTCTTAATGGTTATACTTCAATAACCTTCTTACACGGAGAAGGTCAACTTTTGATGGACTTTAACGCCTAAAATGTTCAAAATTTTGAAAAAATGAACAACCTGTACAAATGAAACTCGGCTAAAATCTCATTCAATTTACCCTTGGCCGAGTTTCATTTTCTACACCAACTGAAGAAAAAAGCAAAAATGTATAAAAGGTGTTTTTTGCACTTTCAATGAGATTGGGAGTCCCGAAGAATATTCAAGTGTTTAATAGATAGTACCTGTCTTTCTGTCAGTTCCATAATGGTGTTTTCCAGACTCTGCTGTCTTTCCATTGCGCTCGTCCTTATTTTTTCCAATTTCGCTTCGCTCGCTGCTTCTAAATCTTCAAACCTTTTTTGCCAAGCCTTTTCTCCGCATCGTAATTTTCTTTATAAAAAATCCAAAAAAATTGAGAGAAAATCCGGAAATCCGAGAAAAATGGGAAATTCCAGGAAAATAACCCATTCATAGCACCGTAATTTTAATAACAAATTTCCAAAAATAATACTTATTTACCTTCAAGAATTTTAATTTTGGATTCACTTTGACTTTTAATTTGTGATAACTCCCATTTTAGAATTGCTACTCAGTTGCCTT
>JACGAQ010003788.1:0-24170 GCA_014119065.1 Orius insidiosus
TCCGTTCTTCTTCGACCCCGTCGATCACCCGGGACTCTGATATATTCCTACGTTTTATACGGATCCACTGCGGCCAACGCGCGGACCGTCAGTCGGTCCATCATCCGAGAAGGAGATTGAATTACGGCGACGGCAGCGGAGAGTCCGGCGAGGAAAGCGGGTGAAAGCCCCAAGTCTTTTGAAGTAACACGCTTAGTTTTCTGAAGTAACACGCCTTATTTCATTGTGCTAATAAACGGCTAAAGCAAGTAATTTTTTTTTTTAATATATCTTATTTTTCATTCAACATCCAAAAATCGTCCGGAGGACGTGGGTTTCCCCCTCCTCCTAAGGAAAGGAGTGGGTGGCGCTCAACAGAAGAGAATTTTTATTATTTTACTTTATTATTGATATTACGAGTCAAGAGGACCCCGCCGTCTCCGACTTGAGGCTGGGCGTAACATTTTGGCGCCCAACGGGGCATTTTCGTCGAGAGTGACATTTTTATTTATTTATTGCGAAGAGGAAAACAAAAAGAGGAAAAACCCTTCTCATCTTTTGTTGTGAGTTTCTGTTTTAGTTAACAATGGATGTCTCGAGGCTTTTAAAGGATGAAGTGGAATATGAGCTCGGAGTGAGAGGAATTAAGGTCGATGGGCCGCTCGATCGCCTCCGAGATGGCCTCCGGCGAGTTTTGAAGATGGAGAGGGACGGCCAGATGTCCCCACCGCCCAAAGGACCTGCAGACGTGGCTGCTGACATGGCTGCATGCGAAGGAAAGGTGGAACTTCTCAAGTCAGACTTTGATAAACGCAGAAAGGGTGAGAAAATCGATTTACGTAAGATTTTAACGAAGGCTGGCCATCTGATGGGGCGACTTGGTCGTCTGGACCCTGATAGGGCTGTGGATGAATCGGACAAGAAGGCTTTAGCCAGCAAAAAGGCGGACTTGTTGGAGGTTGTAATGGGGATTATGTCGCAATGCTCGGCTAATACCGAGGACCCTGTCGAACAACTTGCCACGCCAATAGGGAGACTTGCCTTATCTGAAGAGGAAGAAGAGCCGGAGCAATTCACAACACCGAAGACTCGTCTGGTTGTGGAGAGGAGGCGGATTCCAATCCGAAGCTGGAACCTGACCTTCTCGGGAGATGGCCAGGGCCTTGGGGTCCAAGGTTTCCTGGAGGCCGCCGAAGAACTGAGAGTCGCCCGAGGTTATGATGTTAAAGAACTTTTTGACGGGGCCTTGGATCTGTTTTCAGGAAGAGCACTGGTTTGGTGCCGCGCCATCAAGAGAGAGGTCGCCACTTGGAAGGAGTTGGTGCAGGAGCTGCGTGCGGAGTTCGAGCCGAGCGATTATGAAGAGAGGCTTTGGGAGGAGATCCGAAGTAGGACGCAAGGTGAAGATGAACCCGTCGGGATATATGTAAGTGTCCTTAAAAACTATTTCCACCGGTTGCCTAACCAGCCAGCCGAAGGCGCCATCCTAAGGACAGCTTTAAGGGGACTGCATCCTTTTTATGGAGAGACTGGCATTGCATGAAATTAGCTCATTGAGAGAATTAGTGGAGAAAGGCCGTCGCCTAGAAGAGTGCCGCTACCGAGCAGGTCTCCACAGAGCGCCACCGCGGGCTGGAGCCCTGCTGGAACCCGACCTTGCTTACCTGCCAACTACCCGTAGGGCAGCAACGACAGCCACTGTTGCGGAAGTTAGGCCTTCAACCAACACCAACACCAGCGCAACCGCAAAAGAAACCTCCAGCCAGAAGTCTAGGCTAGTCTGCTGGAACTGCGACCAACAGGGCCACCCCCACCGATTCTGTAAGGAAGCAAAGAAGAAGTTCTGCTACCGCTGTGGGCGAAAGGACGTTGAACCGACAAATTGCGGATGCCGACGAGGTTCGGGAAACGGCCGGAGGGCTCAGGGTCGCTCGGATCGGTCCTGAAAGAGAAGCCCTTAACATCCGATCGAGAAAGCGCTGACTGGAAGGAATGGCTCCGAGTCGTAAAAGCATTTTGCGCCATGAAGAGTCGAAGGAACGGAGGAGATGGCCGGCCTTTTGCTAAGATATCGATTTTTGGACAAGAAGTGATTGGCCTGATGGACACCGGGGCGTCGAGATCGGTCATAAGTAAGAATGCTTGGAAGATCTTTGAAAGCCTAGGGGCCCGGATGAGAGGGTCTGGAGCGAATCTGGCTCAAGCGGACGGAGGCAGCCTGCGTGTGCTAGGGGAGGCGCTTCTTCCGGTTGCTTTAGAAGATAAATTGAAGACGATTAGCTTTCTAATTGTGCCGAGACTATCTTCAGATGTTATTCTGGGCATCGATTTTTGGACAGCGATGGACTTAATCCCAGCCTGTTATGAAGCCAACTGCGATACAATTTCCTCGATTGAAAATAGAGATCCAGTCGTCATAGGTCGCTCTAAGCTGACGGCAGGCCAGCTAGAACTTCTAGAGGCCCTCATTCGCCGATGGAAACGTCCGAAGACCAAAGAGCTAGGAAAGGCCTGCGGAGTAGAGCATGTTATCGAGACAGGGAACGAGAAACCAATCAAGCAACGTTACTATCCGGTCTCACCAAGTATACAAGCCATCCTGAACAAGGAACTCGACGAAATGCTTGCGAAAGGGGTTGTTGTACCTTCAAGAAGTCCATGGTCGTCACCGGTTGTACTTGTTAAGAAGCGAGATGGCAGCACAAGGTTCTGCGTAGACTATCGTAAGCTGAATGGAGTGACCAAGCGAGATGCTTACCCCCTTCCCTTCGTATCTCACATTTTAGATCGACTGAGAGACGGACGTTTTCTAAGCTCGATTGACCTGAAATCTGCTTACTGGCAAGTTCCGCTAGAGAAGTCTAGTCAAGAGAAGACAGCTTTCACAGTCCCTGGACGTGGACTGTTCCATTTTCTTCGCTTACCCTTCGGGCTGCATAATGCGCCGGCGACTTGGCAGCGACTGATAGACACCATACTCGGCGATGATTTAGAGCCACATGTCTTCGTTTATCTTGATGATATTGTTATTGTGACGTCAACATTTGAAGAACACCTTAAGGTGCTTGAGGAGGTACTTAAGCGACTCACGGATGCCAACTTAACCATCAACTGGGAAAAGTCTTGTTTTTGCCGAGAGGAACTTCATTACTTGGGCTACATCGTAAACGAGAATGGACTACAGGTGGACCCCGAGAAGGTTCAAAGCATCCTTGATTTTCCGACGCCTAAATCAGTTAAGCAACTTCGAAGATTCCTGGGCCTAGCTTCCTGGTACCGCCGCTTTGTTCCTCGCTTCAGCATCGAAGTAGCTCCATTAACCGAACTGCTAAAGAAAAATAAGAGATTTGACTGGGGAGTCGAACAGGAGACTGCACTGCAGTCGATTAAGTCGAAATTGGTATCCGCCCCTATCCTGAGTTGCCCTGACTTTTCTAAACCTTTTATTTTGCAGACTGATGCCTCTAACTCCGGTTTAGGAGCCATCCTGAGCCAGCAATCCGAGGAAGGAGAAAGAGCCATAGCCTACGCCAGCAGAAGCCTCACTGCAGCCGAAAGGAAGTTTACAACGACAGAGCAGGAATGTCTGGCAGTGCTTTGGGCGATCGAAAAGTTTCGACCCTACCTGGAAGGTATGGATTTTGAAGTGGTGACCGACCATATGGCCTTGAAGTGGCTACATAACCTAAAAGACCCCCAGGGACGTCTAGCCCGCTGGGCTGTGAAACTGCAGCAGTACCGGTTCACCGTATCCCATCGACCCGGGAAGCAGCATCAGGCGGCAGACGCCCTATCCAGACAGCATGAAGAAGAAGAAATCGCTGTGATTGACTGCTCGCCGGATTCGCTGGAACCTTGGTACACACAGATGATTTCGAAGATCCGGAAGAAGCCAGAAGACTACCCTACCTGGAGAGTGGAGGGCTCACGCCTTTTCAAACGTGTTGTGGACCACCGCAAGATCCTCGGAGAAGAGCGACCCTGGAAGATGGTTGTGCCGAAAGCGCAGCGGAAGGACCTGTTGATGCAATACCACGATAGCCCGCTGTCAGGACACCTTGGAGCCTTCAAGACTCTGCAGAGGGTCAAAGAGGCCTATTACTGGCCTGCCATGGCTGCTGACATCGCCCGGTACGTGCAGAGATGCCAGACTTGCCTCGCCACGAAACCATCGCAGGAAGGACCTCAAGGGCTCATGGGAAGGCAAAAGTTAGTCAAGCGACCCTTCCAACTTCTGACCATCGACTTAATGGGGCCATTACCACCGTCATCGAAGCAAAACCGCTTCCTACTTGTCGTCTGCGACTACTTTACGAAACACACATCCTTGTTTGCGATGCGCACTGCGACTGCGAAGAAAGTAACCGAATTGGTCGAAGAAGGCGTTTTCTTGAAATATGGAGTACCTCAGACGGTACTGAGTGACAACGGCGTACAGTTCCGGTCTAGGGAATTTGGAAAGATGCTTGAAGCCTACGGAGTGAAGTTGTGGACCACCGCCGTTTACCATCCTCAGGCTAACCCAACTGAACGGACAAACCGAGTCGTCAAGACGATGCTGTCGTCTTATGTAGATGGAAATCATCGCGCGTGGGATAAGGAGCTGGCCAAGATACAGTTTGCGCTATCTACGGCTGTCCATGAGTCCACAGGGTACTCTCCAGGATACCTATTGTTCGGCAGAGAGCTACCCCGTTCAGGAACCGATCATCCAGAGACCCCAGAGACATCCGATTCCTCGCACCTAGACGCCGAGAGGACAACCAGAGTGCAGCAGTTAAAGGAGATGCCGGTGCTGTTTCAAGAAGTGCAAGACCGATTAGATCGAGCATATGAGAAGGGGAGCCGAAGCTACAACCTGCGTCGTCGAGAAGTGAAGTATGCGCCTGGAGACATCGTCTGGTGCCGAAATCACACCCTATCGAGTGCAACAGCCCACTTTGCTAGCAAGTTGGCCCCGAAATTCGTCAAGAGGAGAGTCCGGTCCAGAGTTGGCGACCTCTCCTACGAGCTGGAGCGAATTGAAGACGGGAGCTGCACTGGGGTTTGGCACGTGCAAGACCTGAAGAAGGACGCGCCTGAGCCAGACGACGAAGAAGACGCATCCCTGTAGCAAAGAACCTTTTTTTTTTTAACTTTTGTTTTTTTTGGGTAAGGGTAGAGTTGTTACGAGGTAACAATATGTTTCAAATATAAGCGGGAAAATCGAAGAAGATCGATCTTTTCAATCAATCAGTTAATCAAGAAGGCCGGGGAAAGAAAAAGGTTAAGCGGAGAGACGCGACACGTGAGAAGAGTTCGACCGGCGTCTCCGTTCTTCTTCGACCCCGTCGATCACCCGGGACTCTGATATTTCCTACGTATTATACGGATCCACTGCAGCCAACGCGCGGACCGTCAGTCGGTCCATCATCCGAGAAGGAGATTGAATTACGGCGACGGCAGCGGAGAGTCTCCGGCGAGGAAAGCGGGTGAAGCCCCAAGTCTTTTGAAGTAACACGCTTAGTTTTCTGAAGTAACACGCCTTATTTTCATTGTGCTGAAATAAACGGCTAAAGCAAGTAATTCTTTTTTTTTAATATATCTTATTTTTCATTCAACATCCAAAAATCGTCCGGAGGACGTGGGTTTTCCCCCTCCTCCCTAAGGAAAGGAGTGGGTGGCGCTCAACAGAAGAGAATTTTTATTATTTTACTTTTTATTATTGATATTACGAGTCAAGAGGACCCCGCCGTCTCCGACTTGAGGCTGGGCGTAACAACTTAAATTTGTAACAGTAAGTTAAATTTTTAAAACCGTTTATTCGTTTCTTCGTTATTTTTCTAAAGTCTGAAGCCTTGGGCCTTAGGAACAGGAATTCTGCGTTTTCTACTTCATTGGACAGAAATCCTAGGAATTATAGTCTTATTCGAAGAAGCGCTTGACCTTATTGCTTAGGACTTGCGAACAACGAATTCTATCGTATCGGCGTAACTGTCGTATAATTTCGTCGCTAAACATAACTTGAGATTCTTCAAAAAATTAAAGCAAACAGTCCACTTCGGTTATAGTAAATCCAAAAAAGTCCCCTAATTTTTTTACTATAACCGAATTTTACTATATCCGAAGCTCAAAAATTATGCTATAGGCTGATTTTTTTAATACCAAATTTTGTCAGCAGAAAGTGTTTTTAATAAGACTTCTTAACTTCCTTTAAGAAGTTATTGTGATACATACCTCGACGTCGGGTTTTTGGGGAAGGGTCTTCCAGACCCCGGAGGGTCATTCGAATATCGATCTTTACCGATTTCAACTTTGTCTGTGGTTCCGGCCGGCCGGCCGTAGCATTTTTTCCGGAACACTTTACGGCCACAGTTTTCATCCGATTTCACCAAATTTTTACACAAATTTCTTTAGCCGGTGAACAAGAATGGACTAGGGCGATTTTTGAATTTCGAAAAAAATGGCGGAGATATCTGTTTGAAATTTTAAAAAATTCTAAAACCTATGTCCGCTTTTCTTATAAAGAATCATTACGAAATTTCCGTTAAAATTTTGACATTCACTTTCAACGGTCAAAAATATTTTAAGGGCTTAGACGCTTAATAGTGATTTTCCCTACAGTTTTAACGAAAAGCCACCTTAGGGAAATAAAAGAAAAATTATACCTGACTCCTTTGCAAAACCCAATTTTCGTAAGAGTATTGACAAATATTCCACAACGGATTTTTTCTCTTTTTTTTTAATTTTAATTTTTTTTTATTTTATCCGAAGAAAAAATCCTGTATATGACCAATTTTTTTTACTATAACCGGATTTTTAGTAAATCCGAATTTACTATAACCGGATAAATTAATGGAGAACTAATACAACTGAACCGGGACCCAGAATATTTTTACTATAACCGAATTTTTACTTTATCCGAATTACTATAACCGAAGTCGACTGTATTACCTTATAAATATGCTAAAATCATTTGCTTGACCGAATATATGCGAAGTTCCGCTCAACGAAAAGCAATTTTATTTGCCGACTAGAAAATTCGATTTTCTCTCGCTCGATAGCCGAATGGGGCATTTTCGACCGAAAATCGCCTTTGGTAAGCATTTTCACAGTTTTTGTCTAAGAAACATCCAATCGAATGGATTTTCTGTGTTTTCGAAGGTGTTCTGCTCTAGAATACATAACTGTTAATGGATTTCACCAAAACACCCATTCAACGGATTTTTGGCATTTATCCCCGATATCACCAGGGTCCATGGATTGCGATCGACAAAAATCGATGTATGTGCTTATATAAATGTGTACTATGTATATAAACATTTCTCATTTTACAAACCTTAAGGTGAATCTGTTTCGTAAGTTCTTAAAAGTAATAAAAGTATAAAACTACGCAGAAACGAAATTCGTGATTAGTCTAATCAGTACATACTCTGCAGTTTCCTAATACAGTCTCGCCAACCTACATAGGATGGATTCCCCTTCCGAGATTTGTTTCGATGCCCCCTCCATAGTTTCAGAGGGCTGTGGAAATGATCCTTTTTATGATAGAAGAGGCTGTGGATGCGCATTCCAACCTTCGAGATTGTTACCCGAAACTACAACCGAAGTTTGCCAACCTAAATATGGATTTCCCTTCCGATATTTTTGTTTCGATGCCCCCTCCTATTTTGTGAAAAAGGCTGTGGATGCCGCCATCCCGAACCTTCCAGATTGTTAACCCGACGATAAAACAAAACTCGAGATTTCTTCATAAAATTAAAGCAAATTACCTCATAAATGTGCTAAACTCTTGCTTGAAAGTTTATATGCTGAAGTTCCGCACAGCGAAAAGCGATTTCTATTGCCGACTAGGAAATTCGATTTTCTTTTGCTTGATAGCCGAATAAGGCATTTTTGACAGTTTTTGTCTAAGAAATTGGTCGAATGGAGTTTCTGGTGTTTTTATGATGTTCAGGTCTAGAATAGATAACTGTATGTAAAATTTTTCTAAAACACCATTTATTCGGATTGTATACATTTTTCCTCGATATTCTCAGCAGGGTCCAGAGGAATTCTGCGTTTTCTACTTCATTGGACAGAAATCGTAGGAATTATAGTCTTATTCGAAGAAGCGCTTGACCCTTATTGCTTAGGACTTGCGAACAACGAATTCTATCGTTATCGGCGTAACTGTCGTATAATTTCGTCGCTAAACATAACTTGAGATTTTTTCAAAAATAAAGCAATATTACCTATAAATATGCTAAAATCTTTGCTTGACCGAATATATGCCGAAGTTCCGCTCAACGAAAAGCAATTTTTATTTGCCGACTAGAAAATTCGATTTTCTCTCGCTCGATAGCCGAATGGGGCATTTTCGACCGAAAATCGCCTTTGGTAAGGCATTTTCACAGTTTTTGTCTAAGAAACATCCAATCGAATGGATTTTCTGGTGTTTTCGAAGGTGTTCTGCTCTAGAATACATAACTGTTAATGGATTTTCACCAAAACACCCATTTCAACGGATTTTTGGCATTTATCCCCGATATTCACCAGGGTCCATGGATTGCGATCGACAAAATCGATGTATGTGCTTATATAAAGTGTACTATGTATATTATAAAACATTTCTCATTTACAAACCTTAAGGTGAATCTGTTTCGTAAGTTCTTAAAAGTAATAAAAGTATAAAACTACGCAGAAACGAACTTTCGTGATTAGTCTAATCAGTACATACTCTGCAGTTTCCCTCTAATACAGTCTCGCCAACCTACATAGGATGGATTCCCCTTCCGAGATTTTGTTTCGATGCCCCCTCCATAGTTTCAGAGGGCTGTGGAAATGATCCTTTTTATGATAGAAGAGGCTGTGGATGCCGCATTCCAAACCTTCGAGATTGTTAACCCGAAACTACAACCGAAGTTTTGCCAACCTAAATATGGATTTCCCTTCCGATATTTTTGTTTCGATGCCCCCTCCTTATTTTGTGATAAAAAAGGCTGTGGATGCCGCCATCCCGAACCTTCCAGATTGTTAACCCGACGATAAAACAAAACTCGAGATTTCTTCATAAAATTAAAGCAAATTACCTCATAAATGTGCTATAAACTCTTGCTTGAAAGTTTATATGCTGAAGTTCCGCACAGCGAAAAGCGATTTCTATTTGCCGACTAGGAAATTCGATTTTCTTTTGCTTGATAGCCGAATAAGGCATTTTTGACAGTTTTTGTCTAAGAAATTGGTCGAATGGAGTTTCTGGTGTTTTTTATGATGTTCAGGTCTAGAATAGATAACTGTATGTAAAATTTTTCTAAAAACACCCATTTATTCGGATTGTATACATTTTTCCTCGATATTCTCAGCAGGGTCCAGAGGAATTCTGCGTTTTCTACTTCATTGGACAGAAATCGTAGGAATTATAGTCTTATTCGAAGAAGCGCTTGACCCTTATTGCTTAGGACTTGCGAACAACGAATTTTATCGTTATCGGCGTAACTGTCGTATATTTCGTCGCTAAAACAAACTTGAGATTTTTCAAAAATAAAGCAATATTACCTATAAATATGCTAAAATCTTTTGCTTGACCGAATATATGCCGAAGTTCCGCTCAACGAAAAGCAATTTTTATTTGCCGACTAGAAAATTCGATTTTCTCTCGCTCGATAGCCGAATGGGGCATTTTCGACCGAAAATCGCCTTTGGTAAGGCATTTTCACAGTTTTTGTCTAAGAAACATCCAATCGAATGGATTTTCTGGTGTTTTCGAAGGTGTTCTGCTCTAGAATACATAACTGTTAATGGATTTTCACCAAAAACACCCATTTCAACGGATTTTTGGCATTTATCCCCGATATTCACCAGGGTCCATGGATTGCGATCGACAAAATCGATGTATGTGCTTATATAAATGTGTACTATGTATATTAAAAACATTTCTCATTTTACAAACCTTAAGGTGAATCTGTTTCGTAAGTTCTTAAAAGTAATAAAGTATAAAACTACGCAGAAACGAAATTTCGTGATTAGTCTAATCAGTACATACTCTGCAGTTTCCCTCTAATACAGTCTCGCCAACCTACATAGGATGGATTCCCCTTCCGAGATTTTTGTTTCGATGCCCCCTCCATAGTTTCAGAGGGCTGTGGAAATGATCCTTTTTATGATAGAAGAGGCTGTGGATGCCGCATTCCAAACCTTCGAGATTGTTAACCCGAAACTACAACCGAAGTTTTGCCAACCTAAATATGGATTTCCCTTCCGATATTTTTGTTTCGATGCCCCCTCCTTATTTTGTGATAAAAAAGGCTGTGGATGCCGCCATCCCGAACCTTCCAGATTGTTAACCCGACGATAAAACAAAACTCGAGATTTCTTCATAAAATTAAAGCAAATTACCTCATAAATGTGCTAAAACTCTTGCTTGAAAGTTTATATGCTGAAGTTCCGCACAGCGAAAAGCGATTTCTATTTGCCGACTAGGAAATTCGATTTTCTTTTGCTTGATAGCCGAATAAGGCATTTTTGACAGTTTTTGTCTAAGAAATTGGTCGAATGGAGTTTCTGGTGTTTTTTATGATGTTCAGGTCTAGAATAGATAACTGTATGTAAAATTTTTTCTAAAAACACCATTTATTCGGATTGTATACATTTTTCCTCGATATTCTCAGCAGGGTCCAGAGGAATTCTGCGTTTTCTACTTCATTGGACAGAAATCGTAGGAATTATAGTCTTATTCGAAGAAGCGCTTGACCCTTATTGCTTAGGACTTGCGAACAACGAATTTCTATCGTTATCGGCGTAACTGTCGTATAATTTCGTCGCTAAAACATAACTTGAGATTTCTTCAAAATTAAAGCAATATTACCTTATAAATATGCTAAAATCTTTTGCTTGACCGAATATATGCCGAAGTTCCGCTCAACGAAAAGCAATTTTTATTTGCCGACTAGAAAATTCGATTTTCTCTCGCTCGATAGCCGAATGGGGCATTTTCGACCGAAAATCGCCTTTGGTAAGGCATTTTCACAGTTTTTGTCTAAGAAACATCCAATCGAATGGATTTTCTGGTGTTTTCGAAGGTGTTCTGCTCTAGAATACATAACTGTTAATGGATTTTCACCAAAAACACCCATTTCAACGGATTTTTGGCATTTATCCCCGATATTCACCAGGGTCCATGGATTGCGATCGACAAAATCGATGTATGTGCTTATAAAATGTGTACTATGTATATTATAAAACATTTCTCATTTTACAAACCTTAAGGTGAATCTGTTTCGTAAGTTCTTAAAAGTAATAAAAGTATAAAACTACGCAGAAACGAAATTTCGTGATTAGTCTAATCAGTACATACTCTGCAGTTTCCCTCTAATACAGTCTCGCCAACCTACATAGGATGGATTCCCCTTCCGAGATTTTTGTTTCGATGCCCCCTCCATAGTTTCAGAGGGCTGTGGAAATGATCCTTTTTATGATAGAAGAGGCTGTGGATGCCGCATTCCAAACCTTCGAGATTGTTAACCCGAAACTACAACCGAAGTTTTGCCAACCTAAATATGGATTTCCCTTCCGATATTTTGTTTCGATGCCCCCTCCTTATTTTGTGATAAAAAAGGCTGTGGATGCCGCCATCCCGAACCTTCCAGATTGTTAACCCGACGATAAAACAAAACTCGAGATTTCTTCATAAAATTAAAGCAAATTACCTCATAAATGTGCTATAAACTCTTGCTTGAAAGTTTATATGCTGAAGTTCCGCACAGCGAAAAGCGATTTCTATTTGCCGACTAGGAAATTCGATTTTCTTTTGCTTGATAGCCGAATAAGGCATTTTTGACAGTTTTTGTCTAAGAAATTGGTCGAATGGAGTTTCTGGTGTTTTTTATGATGTTCAGGTCTAGAATAGATAACTGTATGTAAAATTTTTCTAAAAACACCATTTATTCGGATTGTATACATTTTTCCTCGATATTCTCAGCAGGGTCCAGAGGAATTCTGCGTTTTCTACTTCATTGGACAGAAATCGTAGGAATTATAGTCTTATTCGAAGAAGCGCTTGACCCTTATTGCTTAGGACTTGCGAACAACGAATTTCTATCGTTATCGGCGTAACTGTCGTATATTTCGTCGCTAAAACATAACTTGAGATTTCTTCAAAAAATTAAAGCAATATTACCTATAAATATGCTAAAATCTTTTGCTTGACCGAATATATGCCGAAGTTCCGCTCAACGAAAAGCAATTTTTATTTGCCGACTAGAAAATTCGATTTTCTCTCGCTCGATAGCCGAATGGGGCATTTTCGACCGAAAATCGCCTTTGGTAAGGCATTTTCACAGTTTTTGTCTAAGAAACATCCAATCGAATGGATTTCTGGTGTTTTCGAAGGTGTTCTGCTCTAGAATACATAACTGTTAATGGATTTTCACCAAAAACACCCATTTCAACGGATTTTTGGCATTTATCCCCGATATTCACCAGGGTCCATGGATTGCGATCGACAAAATCGATGTATGTGCTTATATAAATGTGTACTATGTATATTATAAAACATTTCTCATTTTACAAACCTTAAGGTGAATCTGTTTCGTAAGTTCTTAAAAGTAATAAAAGTATAAAACTACGCAGAAACGAAATTTCGTGATTAGTCTAATCAGTACATACTCTGCAGTTTCCCTCTAATACAGTCTCGCCAACCTACATAGGATGGATTCCCCTTCCGAGATTTTTGTTTCGATGCCCCCTCCATAGTTTCAGAGGGCTGTGGAAATGATCCTTTTTATGATAGAAGAGGCTGTGGATGCCGCATTCCAAACCTTCGAGATTGTTAACCCGAAACTACAACCGAAGTTTTGCCAACCTAAATATGGATTTCCCTTCCGATATTTTTGTTTCGATGCCCCCTCCTTATTTTGTGATAAAAAAGGCTGTGGATGCCGCCATCCCGAACCTTCCAGATTGTTAACCCGACGATAAAACAAAACTCGAGATTTCTTCATAAAATTAAAGCAAATTACCTCATAAATGTGCTAAAACTCTTGCTTGAAAGTTTATATGCTGAAGTTCCGCACAGCGAAAAGCGATTTCTATTTGCCGACTAGGAAATTCGATTTTCTTTTGCTTGATAGCCGAATAAGGCATTTTTGACAGTTTTTGTCTAAGAAATTGGTCGAATGGAGTTTCTGGTGTTTTTTATGATGTTCAGGTCTAGAATAGATAACTGTATGTAAAATTTTTTCTAAAAACACCCATTTATTCGGATTGTATACATTTTTCCTCGATATTCTCAGCAGGGTCCAGAGGAATTCTGCGTTTTCTACTTCATTGGACAGAAATCGTAGGAATTATAGTCTTATTCGAAGAAGCGCTTGACCCTTATTGCTTAGGACTTGCGAACAACGAATTTATCGTTATCGGCGTAACTGTCGTATAATTTCGTCGCTAAAACATAACTTGAGATTTCTTCAAAAATAAAGCAATATTACCTATAAATATGCTAAAATCTTTTGCTTGACCGAATATATGCCGAAGTTCCGCTCAACGAAAAGCAATTTTATTTGCCGACTAGAAAATTCGATTTTCTCTCGCTCGATAGCCGAATGGGGCATTTTCGACCGAAAATCGCCTTTGGTAAGGCATTTTCACAGTTTTTGTCTAAGAAACATCCAATCGAATGGATTTTCTGGTGTTTTCGAAGGTGTTCTGCTCTAGAATACATAACTGTTAATGGATTTTCACCAAAAACACCCATTTCAACGGATTTTTGGCATTTATCCCCGATATTCACCAGGGTCCATGGATTGCGATCGACAAAATCGATGTATGTGCTTATATAAATGTGTACTATGTATATTATAAAACATTTCTCATTTTACAAACCTTAAGGTGAATCTGTTTCGTAAGTTCTTAAAAGTAATAAAAGTATAAAACTACGCAGAAACGAAATTTCGTGATTAGTCTAATCAGTACATACTCTGCAGTTTCCCTCTAATACAGTCTCGCCAACCTACATAGGATGGATTCCCCTTCCGAGATTTTTGTTTCGATGCCCCCTCCATAGTTTCAGAGGGCTGTGGAAATGATCCTTTTTATGATAGAAGAGGCTGTGGATGCCGCATTCCAAACCTTCGAGATTGTTAACCCGAAACTACAACCGAAGTTTTGCCAACCTAAATATGGATTTCCCTTCCGATATTTTTGTTTCGATGCCCCTCCTTATTTTGTGATAAAAAGGCTGTGGATGCCGCCATCCCGAACCTTCCAGATTGTTAACCCGACGATAAAACAAAACTCGAGATTTCTTCATAAAATTAAAGCAAATTACCTCATAAATGTGCTAAAACTCTTGCTTGAAAGTTTATATGCTGAAGTTCCGCACAGCGAAAAGCGATTTCTATTTGCCGACTAGGAAATTCGATTTTCTTTTGCTTGATAGCCGAATAAGGCATTTTTGACAGTTTTTGTCTAAGAAATTGGTCGAATGGAGTTTCTGGTGTTTTTTATGATGTTCAGGTCTAGAATAGATAACTGTATGTAAAATTTTTTCTAAAAACACCCATTTATTCGGATTGTATACATTTTTCCTCGATATTCTCAGCAGGGTCCAGAGGAATTCTGCGTTTTCTACTTCATTGGACAGAAATCGTAGGAATTATAGTCTTATTCGAAGAAGCGCTTGACCCTTATTGCTTAGGACTTGCGAACAACGAATTTCTCGTTATCGGCGTAACTGTCGTATAATTTCGTCGCTAAAACATAACTTGAGATTTCTTCAAAAAATTAAAGCAATATTACCTTATAAATATGCTAAAATCTTTTGCTTGACCGAATATATGCCGAAGTTCCGCTCAACGAAAAGCAATTTTATTTGCCGACTAGAAAATTCGATTTTCTCTCGCTCGATAGCCGAATGGGGCATTTTCGACCGAAAATCGCCTTTGGTAAGGCATTTTCACAGTTTTTGTCTAAGAAACATCCAATCGAATGGATTTTCTGGTGTTTTCGAAGGTGTTCTGCTCTAGAATACATAACTGTTAATGGATTTTCACCAAAAACACCCATTTCAACGGATTTTTGGCATTTATCCCCGATATTCACCAGGGTCCATGGATTGCGATCGACAAAATCGATGTATGTGCTTATATAAATGTGTACTATGTATATATAAAACATTTCTCATTTTACAAACCTTAAGGTGAATCTGTTTCGTAAGTTCTTAAAAGTAATAAAAGTATAAAACTACGCAAAACGAAATTTCGTGATTAGTCTAATCAGTACATACTCTGCAGTTTCCCTCTAATACAGTCTCGCCAACCTACATAGGATGGATTCCCCTTCCGAGATTTTTGTTTCGATGCCCCCTCCATAGTTTCAGAGGGCTGTGGAAATGATCCTTTTTATGATAGAAGAGGCTGTGGATGCCGCATTCCAAACCTTCGAGATTGTTAACCCGAAACTACAACCGAAGTTTTGCCAACCTAAATATGGATTTCCCTTCCGATATTTTTGTTTCGATGCCCCTCCTTATTTTGTGATAAAAAAGGCTGTGGATGCCGCCATCCCGAACCTTCCAGATTGTTAACCCGACGATAAAACAAAACTCGAGATTTCTTCATAAAATTAAAGCAAATTACCTCATAAATGTGCTATAAACTCTTGCTTGAAAGTTTATATGCTGAAGTTCCGCACAGCGAAAAGCGATTTCTATTTGCCGACTAGGAAATTCGATTTTCTTTTGCTTGATAGCCGAATAAGGCATTTTTGACAGTTTTGTCTAAGAAATTGGTCGAATGGAGTTTCTGGTGTTTTTTATGATGTTCAGGTCTAGAATAGATAACTGTATGTAAAATTTTTTTAAAAACACCCATTTATTCGGATTGTATACATTTTTCCTCGATATTATCAGCAGGGTCCAGAGGAATTCTGCGTTTTCTACTTCATTGGACAGAAATCGTAGGAATTATAGTCTTATTCGAAGAAGCGCTTGACCCTTATTGCTTAGGACTTGCGAACAACGAATTTCTATCGTTATCGGCGTAACTGTCGTATATTTCGTCGCTAAAACATAACTTGAGATTTCTTCAAAAAATTAAAGCAATATTACCTTATAAATATGCTAAAATCTTTTGCTTGACCGAATATATGCCGAAGTTCCGCTCAACGAAAAGCAATTTTTATTTGCCGACTAGAAAATTCGATTTTCTCTCGCTCGATAGCCGAATGGGGCATTTTCGACCGAAAATCGCCTTTGGTAAGGCATTTTCACAGTTTTGTCTAAGAAACATCCAATCGAATGGATTTTCTGGTGTTTTCGAAGGTGTTCTGCTCTAGAATACATAACTGTTAATGGATTTTCACCAAAAACACCCATTTCAACGGATTTTTGGCATTTATCCCCGATATTCACCAGGGTCCATGGATTGCGATCGACAAAATCGATGTATGTGCTTATATAAATGTGTACTATGTATATTATAAAACATTTCTCATTTTACAAACCTTAAGGTGAATCTGTTTCGTAAGTTCTTAAAAGTAATAAAAGTATAAAACTACGCAGAAACGAAATTTCGTGATTAGTCTAATCAGTACATACTCTGCAGTTTCCCTCTAATACAGTCTCGCCAACCTACATAGGATGGATTCCCCTTCCGAGATTTTTGTTTCGATGCCCCCTCCATAGTTTCAGAGGGCTGTGGAAATGATCCTTTTATGATAGAAGAGGCTGTGGATGCCGCATTCCAAACCTTCGAGATTGTTAACCCGAAACTACAACCGAAGTTTTGCCAACCTAAATATGGATTTCCCTTCCGATATTTTTGTTTCGATGCCCCCTCCTTATTTTGTGATAAAAAAGGCTGTGGATGCCGCCATCCCGAACCTTCCAGATTGTTAACCCGACGATAAAACAAAACTCGAGATTTCTTCATAAAATTAAAGCAAATTACCTCATAAATGTGCTATAAACTCTTGCTTGAAAGTTTATATGCTGAAGTTCCGCACAGCGAAAAGCGATTTCTATTTGCCGACTAGGAAATTTGATTTTCTTTTGCTTGATAGCCGAATAAGGCATTTTTGACAGTTTTTGTCTAAGAAATTGGTCGAATGGAGTTTCTGGTGTTTTTTATGATGTTCAGGTCTAGAATAGATAACTGTATGTAAAATTTTTTTCTAAAAACACCCATTTATTCGGATTGTATACATTTTTCCTCGATATTCTCAGCAGGGTCCAGAGGAATTCTGCGTTTTCTACTTCATTGGACAGAAATCGTAGGAATTATAGTCTTATTCGAAGAAGCGCTTGACCCTTATTGCTTAGGACTTGCGAACAACGAATTTCTATCGTTATCGGCGTAACTGTCGTATAATTTCGTCGCTAAAACATAACTTGAGATTTCTTCAAAAAATAAAGCAATATTACCTTATAAATATGCTAAAATCTTTGCTTGACCGAATATATGCCGAAGTTCCGCTCAATGAAAAGCGATGTCAAAAATATGTGACAACAATATGAGTCATTAAAAATTTATTTAAAAACACAATTCTTTATTATAAACAAAAAAATATATATTTTTTTTTTCAAAATAATATTAATAAATAATAAAGTAAATATAATAGGAACAAAAGAAAATAGAAGAAACAAAGTCCAGAAGAATTTATTAATTTTTTCAATTTCACCTGGAAAAAAAAATTATTATATTTTTTTTATAATTTAAAGATTTAAAATAGAAATGTTTACCTTTTTGGACGCTCTGGATGTAATTAATCATGCGATCTTGATGGGCTTTTTCATCAAAGTCCTAAAAAATAAAATGAAATTGATTTTAATAAAGAGAACTCAACTTTTTTTTTGGACGCAGTTGACTTTTTGGGAGCAGATTTCTTCCGTGGTTTCTGCGAATTTTGACTGGACCTTTTAGGAGGCTTTTTTGAAGAAGTGCTTGACACTTCAGGCTTTGGACTAGCAAATAAGGAATACGGATTGTTATCGGTGTCGCTGTCGTATAATTTTGTCGGCTAAAACATAACTTGCAATTTTTTTTATAAAAATAAAGCAATATAACCTCATAAGTATGCTTCAAACTTTTGCTTGAATGTGCTGAAGTTCCGCACAATGAAAATGGATTTCTATTAACCGATTTGAAAATTCGGTTTTCTTTCGCTTGCGGTGTCTTGAAAATCGACGGTTGGATAACAGAAGCTGGTTTTTTAATTTGAGCATTTCTGCTCTGGCTTTGAAGAGAGAGAACTTTCCGTGGTGGAATTTGCTGACTCTGGAATTGCGTCTTATCCCCTTCAGAAGAAATTAAGTTTATAACACTATCGCACTGCGATTTTACCTAAAAATATTTTAGTAATTAAAAATTTATAAAAAAAAAATACAATTATCATACAAGTTTATTAGAATTACTGAGTGCACTTTTATCATCTTGATCTTCTGAAATCAAATTAATAACACTATAAGCTTCATCAGACAGCTGTATGCCTTTTTCTGGGACGGATGTGAATTCGTTTTTATTGTACGGGCGTGGAGGAGGGGACCACTTTAATTCTGCTTCATGTTGGGATTTTTCCTGAAGAACATTTTTTAAATTATAAAAAAACTAATTTACCAACCATTGCTTCTAAACGACGTTCAGTTTCTTGAATTTCGTCGAGTTCCATGTCTTGTGAACCATGGACAGTTCCAAAGACGTTGGGGGTTTTGATGTCGACCATCTGAGAGAAAAGGAACTCGTCTTTTTCCTTCACTTGACTACCTTGGTCCTCAGAAGGGCCCTGGAAAAGTTGAAATTATACTTGAAAATTTATAAAAGGAATACTGTGCTCAAAATCAAAATAAAAACAGTACCGAATTTTTGAGAAATTTGGATAGATCGACTCCAGAAGTCATCCAGCATACAAATGCCTTTACTGCCTCCTAAAATTAAAAATGTTTACTTCTATTTTTATCATTTTTTGTTTACAAGTTACATTTTCACATTTAGCAATTTCACTCATGGCACGTAAAGTCGCCAACCGTTTTTGACTTTCATGAAAATTATTTTTTGACGTGTAATAATCATACTGAATTCTACTCATAAATGCTTTCTCCTTATCAACTTTAGCCTTTAATTCAGTTTTTGATTTCATTAAATCATCAGTCTTGGTCTGAAATGAAATTTGTAAAAATGTTTCAATAAATTTAAAATTACTTTAAGCCGATCTTTGACTTTGTTCAAGGTTTCTTCTTTGAGGCTTTCAAATTGTTTTTAGCCTCGACGAGTTTTTGATTGAAGATTTTCACTTCTTCGATTTCATGTTGGCGTTTTTGAAGGTCTTCGATTCCAGCATTGTATAAGTTGTAGTAATAGTCTCTTTCCTCCTCCAGAGATTTTTGTTTTTCACGAAGCTCATGAGCACTGGCAATCTAAAAAATTTGTGTGTATATTGAGCAAAGGAATGTAGAAAAGGTAAGAAAATTAAGAGAAAATGGAGTCTTTCGGCAAAAGACAATGGGAAGACTGGCCAAAATTAGGTAAGAAGGGTGTTATGCCTGTGGGAAATGAGAAGTAAAAACTTCGAAGGACCTTCTAAAAGCAATACCTACCTCATTATCAATTTTTGTTGTCATGGCTTCTTTTTCATTTACATCACCCTGGATATTTTTAAACTCTTCTTGAAGTCTTTTGAACGTTTTCAAAATCACTTGGCAAGCTTTTCTTTTTTCATGAGACAAAGCATTGGCTTCAGCCAACTTTTTCTTCAATGATTCCTTCTCAGCGGCGTTTTGTATTCTAAAAAACAAGAAACATCAACAACCATTTGGGATGTAAAAATTTACTTTTTTTGTTTTGCTAAATTGTTCATTTCAACAATAGCTTCACTACGCTGTTGGAGTTGGATATAAGATTGTAAATTTTTTTCTGATTCGATTTCTGCGATTTCAGCTTGGAAGATGGAATAAGTTTGGAAAAGTTGTTCAAGTTTGTCTTTTGAAGATGAAATCTCTATGTTGAGCTGCTTCATTTTCAAATTCAAATCTTCCTTATCTTTTTTAGTTTGGGAAATGCGTGAATTAATTTCTGCGATGAGATCGTTGACCCCAAGGCGCTCTTTCTGCTCTTCTTTTATTTTCGCTATCTCCGATTCAACTTTAGAGTATTCTTCTTTTAATTCCTCCAAACACTAAACAGTTTTGTATAAGAAAAAAAAGTTACAGACAATTATATTTTTATTCAAGACGTTTGAGGAAAGGATTTTGGTTAAACCTGTTGAAGGGAATGGGCTCTCCGCCTTTCAGATCCGAGATGGTTCGAGCTATTTTTATAGCTTTTTTAAGCCTATCCATCTTGTTCAAATATTCCTCATTCGATCTTTTGATCTCGTTAAGTTTTTCTTCCTCTTTAATCCACCTAAATAAAAAATAATGGTAATTCAATCAATTTTGACAAATTTACTTGGAATTCCATTCATCTAAATTGAGACTGGCACGCGATTCTATTTGTTCAATGGTGGATTTCAAATTGTTGCTCTTGAAAATGGTAATTTCTCCTTCTTTTTTGAGCTATTAAATTTTTAAGTTAGACAATGAGCCAATTCTATTAAATTACCTCAGAGAAGGCTTTTTTGAAATTTTCTAGTTGACCGTTTGACATCTCTAAGTGATTTTCTAAAGTGCTCATCTGTTCATTGAGTGATTCATCGCTGCTTTCGATGTCTTTAATTTGTTCATACAACCTTTGTTTCTCTTCAAAATTGGTTTTGATTAATTCAAGTGTGGCCGAACCTAAGATAAATGTTCAGAAAGTAAAATAAAGAAAATTTACAGACCGATGTTGGCGACGTCATTTAAATCCTGATCTTGTATCGACTGGAAACGATTGAGCACTTTAACTTTTCGTTGAAGCTTTGTTTGACTGCTTGGCATCGAAGGTAGTTTGAATCGTAAGCTTTCATCATTAAATCCAGCTTTTCGTTGACTTCCAATTGCTTGCTTTCCACCTTTTTGATGGTCGACGAGCTACTTTCAAAGTAGTCTCTGGCATTTTTCCTGGTTTCTTCCAATAAATCTATAGCATGCTGTTCCTCTTGACATTTGAGTTGCAGTTTGCATATTTTTTCACGTTGAGATGACATCTCCTTGGATAGCATAGATTGCATAGACTGCGTATCGCGCACGTCATCTTCCAAATCGTTGAGCGACATTTGGAACGTGTTCAATGTCTGAGTTAACGGAGCTTCTTCTTCTCATACATCGCTCTAGTTAGTTAAACCAAATTCTATGGAAAAGAATTTAAATCGCAGACCACAAAAAAGAAAGAAAAAAAACACACACAAAGTCTTGATAAAATTTGAAAAAATCAACTTAAATTCTAAATGAAGTCGGTACCAAACACTTTTCAGAAAGACAAAAAAATTTCAGTAGTAATTTAACATATGATCAATTTATTTAATTTAAACAATCATATGATTAAAAAATATTTATTTCCATAAAAAAATTTGACCTTGATTGGGGGTTGGGGGAAAGAAAGAGAGAGTTTGGAGCTATCCAAATAAGAAATTAAACAGAATTCGATAAAGACTGAGGGTCATTTTGACCCTATAGGCTCAGGGAGACTTATAGCCAATCACCACCTCTCTAAGGGAATTATAAAATTACATAAACGAGAAAGTTAAAATTTAAAGAAAGGTATCATTGTATCATTCATATTAAATTCGATAAAGGTTATGGGTCATTTTGACACCATGGGGAATGGAAGGGCCTTTATTTTAGCCAGATACATATTCATAAAATCTGCTAAATTGGGAGCTAACCTGGTCATATTCTTAATCTACTAAAAAATTTATAAAATATCCATTTACTCCATTTATAAACTTTGTATGAATGATTAGATTTCGACGTCTTAATTCGTCAAATGATGTAAATACATGAATTTAAAACAAATAAAGAAAAAAATATTACACGAGTTAATTGGCAATGTTCATCCGAGCCGTCCAAGTATGAGATTCCCAAATATGTTTGAAATAAATATGTATGTACCTTTAAGAAAAACAAAAGACAAGTTTGAGCAAACGGTTTGAGCAGGATAGCCAATAGCCATTGGTCGAGTTGAGTGTGAGTCGCTCATCGATTAATGGAGTCGCTAGGTATGTGGCCTCAGCGTAATTTTTAGAAATAGTGTGACGTCTATTTAAGAGAGATTGCTTAAATTATAAATTTTTAAAATCTTAGGTGTCCACCTAGATAGTCGAAATATTAAGGTAGGTAATCGATGTATTATTGTAATAATCGATATATTGTTTTTAATACCGACTTTATAAAAAGGTTGGTAGGATTGTCGGCAGAAGAAAACTGTATGATATGGTCTTCCGTTCCATGGCTGATAATAGCGACGGTGGCGCTAGAATTAAGGATCGAACATCCGGCTGAACTAACATTAACCCTCCTGACCCCTCCCCACTTGGGAATAACCCCCCGTCCATCACTGCCTACCCCCTGCAGAAATAGCGAAGCAAAATTCGCGTGCGTCGATGAAAATTTACCAACTGAATGCGACGACATACCCATGAGCTACCTGAAGAGAAAACTTGAAATTGAATTATCCGCCGAATGGGAAAAACTATGGTCCAAAACCGAAAAAGGATCACATACAAAGAAGTTCTTTCCAACAGTAAGTTCAAGAATGGAAAAGACAATAGCCCATCAATACATGATAACACAGGCCTTGACCGGACATGGAAGGAACAAGTCTTACCTTAAGAGGTTTAATATAATTGCCGATATCTGCGCTTGTACCAAATCTGAAGAACAGACCTGGGAACATCTTATTTACAATTGCGACCTCACAGAACCCTTAAGATCAAACCTCATCAAAAGCGTTGTCCTAACGGCGGAACGTGGCCTCCATCACTAAGAGAACTAATTTCAACATATTCACCCCCTTTTAACTTTCATCAAAAATATTCACCCGCAAATTTTCGATTGTAATGTCCCTTAGTCACGAATTTATTTTAAACCCTTAAATCTATAACTATTTATTTAAAATCATTCACCATTATGATAATATCTAGATAGTTTTGTATAATAAAAAAAAAAAAAAAAAAATTTTTATCTTTGTTGCTTACATTTATTTTATGTTATCGATACCATATTTTGTTGTTTATAAAAATTGATGTATGTAAAATACCTGTAATCAAAATGGGGACAGGTAGAAAATAAAGTCCTTCCTCTTATAAGGAAAAAGAAAAAAAAAAAAAAAAAAAAAAAAAAAAAAAAAAAAAAAAAAAAAAAAAAAAAAAACCCCTGCAGAAAACTAAAGGTATGAAGTTGCCCGGCATTCATTCATCAATAACTGGCAGTTATTTAACCAAAAAAAAAACGGTCACTTCTAAAATAACCGGTTATAAAATTGTTAAATATTCATTTTTTCCAGTCTACTGGACTAATTGTGTAATTTTTTGTGGGGAGAGAAGAGTTATACAAATTCATTTTCTTAAATTGCTCTCTTTTAATCTTTTTAAATTCTTAAAGAGGTTAAAGTAAAAACCGGTTATTCATTTGTAAGACTAGCGCAACAACCGGAACCACTCTATATTCACGAGATAGAGTGGTTTTTAAGTGATGCCACTCAAACACATGTTTATGACATTTCAAAATTTCTCTTTTTATAAACGGTTAACTTATGAAACTGGCCCCGAAGAAAAAGTTCTCTAAGTTCGGCAATTTAATCATTTTCATGACAAATATCGAAAATAAAGTATTTCAGTAGGTATTGAGGTAAAAAAAATGAAAGTCTTTGCCCAGCCAGATCACTCAATAAAGCCACAATCAGCCACATCAATAAAATAAACAAAAATAATAAATAATAATAATAATAATAATAGTATTTCCAAAAAAAAAAAAAAATTCAAGAAATTTTCAAAAACTAGTTTTTAATGATTTTAAAAGCATACATGATTAAAAATTAAATTTTGAAAAAAAATTAATAAATAAACTAAACATTTTTTAGGAAAAATACATCTGATGTTCAAATCGGAGCCCTCAGGGGTGACGTAACTCTCATAGTTTTGTTCTTTCACATCTATGAGAGGAGACAAAAAATGATTTCGTCTGTGCGCCCTTTCTTTGCGTATAAGTCTTTAAAAAAATTATAATTTAAATAATTAGGGGTTTTAAATTTAAATTACATACTCAAGAGTAAGGGTTTGCAGATTCTTTGAACTTCCCCGATACGAGTTTTTTTCGATCAAAT
>JACGAQ010003789.1:0-24167 GCA_014119065.1 Orius insidiosus
AGGAAATTATAAACGAATCAATTTTTCCTTCCCCCATTTTCCCCAATGAAATTATGGAAACAGCTTTCGCGTGGGCTCATGCTGTGTGAAAATAATGAATAATGTTGCTATCTTAATCCAAAGTAAATGAAAAATGTTTAAAAGTGGGAAAAAAAGGGGGGAGGACTAAAAATCACCTGTGTGATCCTTTTGATCCGAAAAAACTCAGCTCATTTCGTGGGCAGTTGTGAGGAAATTTTTTCTTTTTAGTTTTACACCCGAGTGAAAATAAAATAAAAAACGAGGCCTTCTCCGTCCTTTCCATCGAGTAAACTTTAGTCTCTTCCACTCAGGAAAACATCAGAAAATCGAATTTTCATACTCAGATAAACTCGACAAACTGAAGATCCGAAATACAAACATCCACCGAAGCGTCAACAATTTAATTTCGAGAGACAGAGAGAAAACGCCACCCTTCCAAACCCGACCCCTAAAAAAGGCTTTATTTGATGGATAGCCTATTTCGAGGACAGATGTTCCAAGAAAGAACCGGGCTTAAAATAAACAGTGAGGATTCGCATATATCAACGTTTTAGTTTTCCACGTTTCCCTCTCCGAAACTCGTATGTCCTTTTCAAAGGCCATTTGTACGTTTGGTCAGCACACATCCATCTCGACGGATTAGCTTCACGGAGTAGATGTCGAGCGAAAACGATTGAAGTTCCCGACGGGATGGAGTGCAAGCCCATTTTAGAATTCAGACGCTTTGCCGCCATTAAAGCAAGGTAAAGCGTAGGTATTCTAAAACAGGCCCACACTTAATGGCTCCTCTTCTATTTGAAGTACCTAAACCAATTACAAAACACTTTCTTTAACAATAAAAATAATCATTACAACAATTAGATAAATATTTTCACACAATATTTGTTAGCACAGTTTATACAGTAATTTTATACAAGTGTGTTTTAACATGCTATAATAAGGTAATGGAGACCCCCTTGTATAACTACGTTTGCATAATATCATCCCGCTTTAAAGGAATTACTTGTCCAGCTTACATGTTAATTAAAACTTTTTCAAAAAAATAAAACAGTAATATTGGTTTGCTTATTCGTTTTTCTCCTTGAAAATATCCAATATCCGTGTATAGTGGCGCAGTGATACTATTTCAAACAGCTGCAGATAGTTGAAGAGATGTCGGAGAGAAATAGGGCGAGAGTAATTTGAAATAGAAGATCTTAAAGTTTAAAAAAAACGTAATTAAACATAAAATGTAAGATATAAAAAGATTTATCGATTATTTAATTAAAATGTCCCCTAATGGAACCGGAGAGGAATATCTTTTTTGACTTTCCGACAAAGAGATCGCGTTCGACGGATAAGGGATCCCCGGATTGGACAACCCTCGGAGGATCGTCCGTTCCGTGTAGTCCTATTGTTCGAATATTGCGGCGGCGGGTGGAATGGCCGAGAGGGGAGGGTCGGTTATTTACCTTTATAATTAGAAGGGAGATCGGTTCAACGGTAACCTCCCTGATAAGAAAGTTACAAAAACATCCAGAAAGTCAATTATAAAACATATTTAATTTACATTTTGGCCAACATGACAAAATGTTGTTTCAAAGGCTCTAAGGTTGGGGATTAAAGGGTATTCAAAAAGATCAAACTTGATAGGTAAGGTGGAGGATTTCCATTTTCCGAGAGAAAAGCTAAAAAAGGTGACAAATTTCACTTTCCCTATCAATTTTCAAAATTCAAATCGGATCAATTTTTATTGCTCTGGGAGAGCAGAAAATTTCTGATCTATCAAGTTTGATCCTTTTTTCATTTTAAAGTTCACCTTAGCGTTTTTAAAAATAAGAAAATAAAGAAACCTTATGTAAAACTCTGCAGATCCAAATAAATTTTATTTCTGTAAAAAATTTGATTTTTTTTTCTTTATAAAAACCTTTTTAGCTTCACATCAAATTATTTTTACTCGTTTATTCGAGCGGTAATAGCCGATTATGGAAGATGACAGGCTCGTACGAAGCTTGACCCTTCTAAAAAGGATTGGAAGAGGAGGATGTCGAGTGGCATTTGGAACTCGGCCCAAAAAAAAAAAAAAAAAAACCTGTCATATTTTTCCCTCTTCGTCGTCTTATCTAAAAACCTGTTATTGTCCGCTTATTTTTGATTCATTATGATTCATCGACACCAGAGAAAATCGATTGATGACCGAGAGAGAAAAATATAATTTTTTTTCTTACGATTTTCGTGGGGGTGGAAAAGGCTTTTCCCATTAGGACGGAAAGCGGACATTAATATGATCACTGCTTTTGAGTTATGACGTTGTCAAGTACAGCCTTCCCTGAAACTAAGGTGGAAACCTCCCCGGCCTTTCCTCCCTTCCAGCCTCCACTCTTTAACGCTGATTGTATCAAATTTGAATTTATATTACAGCCCCTCCCCTCACATTTATAAAACCAACCGCTTCCACCTATCCTGAAAATTCTAAAATGAATAATAAAGAGATTTTTTTTTCTCTCAGATTTAATAATACAAAAAAAACAGCCATTTAATCAACATTAATTGAAATGACAATCTGAAATATTAGTTTTATTATAAAACAAAAAAATTTCTCTTACTCTAATAGTCTAAATAATCTACCGTTCACCATTTTGACTATTGATGACGTCAATAATCACTTTTTTTTAATTGAGACCACAAGTAAACATTCACAGCTTAACCGCTCCCACTCAAATCGTTCAATTATAAACTATTTTCCAATAGAAAGGCTTTCTGGCGTTTAAACGCTTTCGAGCACGCCTAATGGATTTCCATTAAACATAATAACGGCGCCGGAAGAGTTTACGAGTAGGTAAATTGTCAGGGCCTTGAACGTTCCACGACTAACCGATATAGAGGTAGAAATTCCTTAAAATACACCGCCGGGAAAAGGGTGGCAGATTTCGTCTCGATTAATTTGTAAATCGTAAGGATTTTCAGAGGATCCCGAACGCCACCGGGGCGACAACAATGCTAAATTGAATCCACGAAACCGCAAATCGGTTTTCCGCCTTCTCAATCCCCCACCCCTCTCCTCTTTAACGTCTCTTATCCGGCATCCTCTTCACCGCATGATCCACACTCGGAATTTCGTCGGGGAAAACAAATTACTGAGGATAACGAAGTAATGAGGAGGCGGATTGAACTGATAGGCTTTTCGAAAGTCAAATATTTTTTAAGATTTTAAATCCTCTAGGTGAGCTTCCCATATTGTGTTTCACCTGAAGATCAATATGTAAGCTACATATTCGCTCGAAGAAAGATTTTAACCGACTGGACAGAATTTAGGCCCGAGTCACCCCGTTTGCATATAAATAACATGTTTTCATACAATCTACCCTCTCTTCGGCTTGTACGAGCAGAACCCGGCCGTCGTTAGTATTCCCTCCCTCTAGCATTACGATCTCAATAGCGGAGTGCAACAGCCGGATCCCCATCGGCGACATAAAACGTGCTATTTTACATTTTACCTGGACAGACATTTTTTTAGTTATTCCAAGCACAGAAGTCATATTGAAATCTTCTATTTTTAGTGTCCGAACGGTTTTTTATTTAATTTGTTCGATAAGTCCATTTCCAGGGGTGACTGCTTCTTAAGGTAGCTGGACTGTAAAAAGGCAATATCCTATCCCTATCGGGCGTCTCAAGTCACGTCGCCTTTTCCCTTCTATTATTGTTTATTTTTACACTCCCAGACTCGGGAATGCTTGTCCAAGGGTGAATTGGACTCGTTGAAACAAAAAAGTTTAAATAAAAAACGAGCCTAAATAAATAAAAAATCTTGGAAGGGATTCCAGGGTTTTTGTGAGAAAAATGATTTATTTAAAAAAATATAAAGGCTTATCCTGAAAATAAAACGTTTTTCGTGCCCACTTAAGGCACTCTTAGAATATTTCCCTTGTTGAAAACATTCTCCGAGTCATTTTGGCACGAATCTATTGTCCGAGAGTCAATAATCGACGGAAACCGGTTCGATTCAGACGGTAGAAAAAAGAAAAAGGAGGTTTTTCACCATTCGTTATAAATGAACCGGTCAAAGAGGCTCGTTCGAGAAGAGGGCCTCTAATAAAGTGACATCTTTATAAATGACCTGTATCAATTCCGCCATCAATCCACGTCTTCCGTTAAAAAGGTGGAGGCCCGCGATAGATGATGCGAAAGATCGTTCCAAAAAAAACCTTAAAATACGTCTTCCCAATTTTCATGATGTGTCGAATCCGAAAAAATGCCTTAAGGCTAAAGTGGACAGTGAAGGTTAGAGAGGGTGACTATGTGATTTGATTGGCGGGGGGAATTCCGCGTTCAACTCTATCGCTTTCAAAAACGATTGCATTTTAATTTTAAAAATTGATTGCTTCATATTTGGAGAAACCTTTTTGTAGCTTTAGTCGCAGAAATCCTTCTGAGTAATAATCAACAAAAATTGATCATATTTTGCATGTGGGGGAAAAAAAATCATGAAAAAAGGCCGTTTATTCCGCTTTCCAGAACAAATAAAAATCCTACCAATTTTGAAGCGCCAGAACAGCATATTACTGTCTCATCATTCAAGAGAACCTCCCAAATCCTGACCGACCACCTTAGTCGAGATTTTTTTAAAAGTTAAATAAGTAATGTTTATTTTAAATTATAAATTAATCCTTAAACAGAAGCCGTTATTGTAGTGGCAACACTAAAACCTAATTAGAGTTTGAACTTTAAAGTGGTCAATAAAATAGACGATCTTAAACTCCAAAGTTTTGAATTTATATTGTAGCTAATAACTAATTTTAATCAGTAAATTGCTTGTTTTTGGTTATCAAAGGTAATGGATGTGCTAGAAAAAAAAATTCTGGGAAAAAAATTCTAATTGACGCTGCATCGCATATGAAAAATTTAGTGGTTTGAGCGTTTGAGAGAGGTCCTGGGTTCGAGCCTTAATATGTGGATTTTTTTTTTTTGTCCTTTTGAATTCAGCTAAAAGGGTCTTCGACGATAAAGAATGAGCCAATGATTTAAACCACTGACCCAAGAAGTCATAAAAAAAGATATTTTAAAAATGGGATTTGATATTAACCTAAAAAAATACATTTTCGTTTTGATATTAATCTTTTTTCTTTTTTGTTCACGAGCTGACCCATGTAGCTTTCTTTCTCTGCCACCTGTTTCAGTGACAAGGACTTAAAGGAGCGAAAAAGAAAGGAAGGGACGGAGGGAAAAAAATCTTATACGTGACCTACACGGAGACAAAGTAGCTTTTTGTGTTCTAATACTCCTTTGATATTAGATATTCCATTTGTTCATAGTTTAATCCGAACAAAAAGTGTTTTTTGAAAATTGAAAAAAAGGTATAATATCAATAAAAATATTAAAAAAAATAAGAGAAGTGGTATTATATTTTAAAGAGGTTCGAAAAGTATAAGAGCATTCCGAACTTGGGTATTAGCCTGAGTGGTTTTCCAACAATACACAAAACAACTATAAATCAATACTCTCTCCCTGTGTGCCCCTCCACATCTGGGCCACGATTTATATCCCCAAGATCTTTTGTGGTTTTGGAAAGGACTCCGACGACGACAAATTCATAAATTATATTTTTGAAATGATAAAAAGAGAGAGAAAAAAAAAATACGCAAGAAAAAAAAACTATTTCGGTTCTTATTAACTTATGAAAAGATTTGATCTTCCAGCACCTGTTTAATCCCAGTTATAGAAGCTCCCCTTTCCAACCCTTTTTCCTCGAGAGCCAACATTCTCACTGTTTGAAATTGCCTTACAAGAATTTCCAACTTTCTCGTTCGGATTTTAAGTTAATCTCGTTCTTCCCCATTCGCCTTTCTGAATACTAATGTTACTATTAGTTGAATAAATACTGCTTTAACTAAAATGAGTTATTTTTATGTTTTCTCTGGTAAGAGGTTGTCAAAAAAACGACTAAGTTTTAGATTGTAATCTAAGCTGTCAGTGTTAAACTGGTCAAGTTGGGAGGTTGAGAATTTCGCAGTTGGACACTTGCCATCAAGTGTTGCTCGACGTCCTTTTGTCTAATGGCGAGATGAGAGAAGCCTTCTATTTCACCCCCTACTCCTTTCTAACCTATTATAACTTCTCGCCAACTGTACAAACGGCGGAATATAATTTATGCTGAAAATTTTTCTCCCTTTCCCCGTTCAACAATGGAAAATTTTACATCACGTGTCATAACTCCGTGACACGAAATTTTAAGCAGGGAAAAACCGCGGACGTAGGTGGACAGCGTATGAATAGGAAGGGCTTGTATTAAACCATTAAGAGGCCAGATCACGTCCCTTCAGATAGTCCCCGGTTTTTTTATTTTTTTTTATTCGCCGAATAGAATTACAATAAATATAAAATACGAGCGTCTTCCCTTTATTTTCTCTTAGGCCCTCTTATTACCTTGCAGAATCTCTCTATATAATATTATAATCCGCTCTTTTCAGATATTTAACCTTTTTTTTGACGTCTATTTTTACCAAAAAGGTTCACATTAAGAGTTTCCTTTGATCCTTCCCCCCCCCCCCCTCTTATCCTTCGGACTCCTTTTCAGATTTTTGACCAGATTCATCTCAGGCCGATTCGTAGAAAACTTTTCAACATCGTTTCAATTTTATTTTTTTAATTTTTTGTGACGAGACACGAATAAAAGAGGCTTTTAGATAATTTTTGACTAAAGAAGAGAGCGAAAAAAAAGACCTTTTTAATTATTGATTATTATAATTTTTCCTTTTAATCTTTCTGAAACGCTTTTATGAAAACTAAACAAAAGATTTTTTTTTCTCACTCTTTTAGTCGTTTTAAAATTGCAATATAATTTAATGTTAATATTATTAAATAGCAAATGAAGGAGAGGGAATGAAAAAACGGATGTTCCACGACCGGTTTCGGACCCTGTAGACCTCATCAGGTAGAATACTCTATTTTTTATGCGCTCATCTATTTAGCTAGACCCTTACTACACAAAAAAATTTGTAAAAATTTCCAACATTTTGCAAAAAAAAAAAAAAAAAAAAAGACTTCGAAGCAATATGGCGAAACCTCCATCTTAGAACTCCCTTCTTCCCTTGTCAAAAACTTGAATTTCACGAATAAAAAGAGAATGAAATATTTACAAAATAAAACCCTAACAATTTAAAGAATTTCAGTTATATAAATAGGCATAAATGGTAAGGAGATGCTTACCTAAGGAGTCTCTCGGGGCTGGTTTCAGATAGAGATAACAAAGATGTTACATTAATAATTTACAACGGTCGCTAACGCTACGGAGGGTGAAGGAGGGCGAAAACGCGGGCGTGGGATGACGGTGAAGAGGGGAAGGGGAAGGCTTGAAATGAAATTAAATTCAGATTTCATGAGATTATAATCTAATCCCCCTGGCCATTTAATCCGAACATTATCTCAATTAACAGAACGTCGTGCTCTTTGTAACAAAATATTATTTAAATAACGTGAAATCACTACGACTCTTAATATACTTAAAGCTCTTGCCATCATTTTGGGGCTACAATCCGAAAATAAGGGTTCAAGTCCCACTCATAATAATATTATGTATATAATAATTATTTATACATTTTTTTTTTTATTTTTTTTATTTTTTTTTTTTTTTTTTTTTTTTTTTTTGCGTCTTATAATACGCAAAGGGTTGATTTTATTATCAAACAATTAACCAATAATAGAGAAAGAAATGACTGTGATAACGGGTATCTCACTTTTAAATAATGACCCTGCGGTAGCAGGGACTAAAAGGTAGATTTCTTTTCATGATTAAAATTAAAATGTATAAACACAAAATATATAATTATGTTATAAAAATGATGATATAAGAAAAATTGCGCCACTGAGCCCCTAGAAAAACATCTGATAATTTTATTAATAAAATATTTAATAATTTCCCGGTATAAATTCAAATTTTTTTTAAAGTTAGCTAGTTCAATATTTTGCGCCTGGCTCGTCCAAACCTGCTTTAATTAATTTTTTACACGCCCTCGCAGAGGTCTTAAAGTTTTTTTTGCAAAAGGACTAGGATTTCAATAAAAATGCCAATTTTGTCTTTTAAGCCCTAAGTAAAGTAGGTGAATCGCTGGTCCGATTTCAGCCATTAACGAACTCGTCCGAGCTATTGAGATAAAAGCTCTAAATACCGGATATCGTCACCCTCACATTAAAATTGCTCCAGTTATCGTGCTAATATATAGTATCGTGGGCATGTACATACCTCCTCCATTTGGGTTGAAAATTGTACATACTTCCTCCGGTTGCCGGAGGAGCTATGCGGAGGAGGTATGCACAGGATTTAACTTTGAAATTGTACATAGTTCCTCCGTGTTGCGGGTCTAGCCTACTCCGTGACTCCGTAAGGGGCAATTGTATATACTTCCTCCGGAGGAACTAGACCTACCTCCTCCGGGGACGTCATCATCATCAACTCTCTAAAACCGTTAAAATTTTTCGACTCGACCTTGACGATCTTCGTGCTCCGTGTCCCCTTCCCCCCTCGTCTATCTTCCCTTCGCCTCTGTTACCAACCGTTTCGAGAGTCCGGGCTACCACCCCTTCCCTTCAACAATACTCGGAAGGCTCATTCATTAACTCCTACCTCCCCCCGCGCCCACCCTAATCAACTTATTATTTGCATATTATCAATTTCTTAATTTTGATTTTTATAAATTATTATCAAAACCCCGTCATATGACACATCATTTTTATGTTTTTTTATGGCGGAGACAATGGTCACACTCAAATTTCAATTAGACGCGATTATTATTTGGGGGGTTGGTGGTGGGGGGGGGGGGGGGGGGTGTAAAAATTAAAAAACGGCAAAATCAATAAAAAAATAATTTAGGAAAATTGAACTCAAGGAATTTTCGTAATTCGAAAAAATGGCGGAGTTACGACTGTCTGAAGTAATAATAAATGCGCTGCGGCCGTACCTTTGATCCAATCTTCACCAAATTTTCATTGGATCTCCTCTTAGTAGCTAGCGTTCGCCAAGTCAAAAATTTTTCGGCCAATACGGGTGGCTTTCCCCACGTTGCGCTGGCATTATGAAGCCCTCTGAGAGCCCCTACGTGTTGCATACCTAATTTCAGCATATTTATTCACGATTTCGTTATTGTTGATATTTTTAGCATAAATTTGGTCAAAACGTTTTCGTGGGAGAGGGGTTAGGGGGGACGAGGGGGTACCAAAATTGATCTTGATCTTTTGATTTTTGAAAAACTACCTCTCACCTTAGAACTTTATTGGTAAAACAGTAGGAAACATTGCTTAATTAATCAATTAATCAATTAAAAGTTAAAGAATTCAAAAAATTATGTCCAAGAGTTGAAAGTGCCCCTTGCATGTACAACTCGTCAGTCGCCTTGCAGTGAGATTTTAAAAAAGGTTTAAATATTCAAAAAACCGTCTTATTACGACTTTTCTTCGCTTGATTTTGCTCTTAACGGTCTTTTTTTAATGTTTTAGAGCCAAAACATCCTTAAAAATCTAATGAAGACGCCTTTTAACTTCAAAAACTAAAAATATCGCCCGCACTAGTTTGAATCTTCCCGCGCCAAATGGGAGGGATTACTTGATTAACTTCAATTAATGAATAGCATCAATCAATTTCTAATTATTCTATTTCTTTAGTTAACCTTATAAAATGAATCCGTGTGAAATTTCGTGGCAAAATATGCTGTTATTCCTCCGTGCGAAAAAGAAAAAACAAATGGCCGGCGTGCTATTTTTGCTTTCGTACGCCGGAGATACTGAATATTTCGTCTCGAAATTTCACAAGGATTCATTTTACACGTTAAACTAAAGAAATAGAATAATTAGAAATTAATTGAAGGTGTTAAATTTTATGAAGATCAAGTATTCTTTGCGCCGAAATTCAAACTGGCGCGAACTATAATTTTAGTTTTTGAAGCTTAGATACGCTTTCCTTTGATTTTTTATGACTCAAGTCATTGAAAAGTGTCTAAAACCAGGAAAAAAAACAAATACGAGCAGTTTAGGTATTTTTTTACCGAGAATTCGGAATTTTTTAAAAATTACTTTGTCGAAAAGTAAAACCCACCCGTTGCTGTACAACTTCGCACTCCCCTACAACTTAATTTGGGAAAAATCTGATAAATTAAAAAAACGGCTTTTTAAGACGTCTGTCGTATTGATTGGTGTTTTTAGGTCTTTATGAACGTTATTAAGCCTAAAAATATTTTAAAAAAATTAATGGAAAGCTCAATTTAGCTTCATAAACTTAAAATATCGGGCGCGCCAGTTTGAATTTCGGCGCAAAGAAGACTTGATCATCATAAAATTTAACACCTTCAATTAATTTCTAATTATTCTATTTCTTTAGTTTAACGTGTAAAATGAATCCTTGTGAAATTTCGAGACGAAATATTCAGTATCTCCGGCGTACGAAAGCAAAATAGCACGCCGGCCATTTGTTTTTTCTTTTTCGCACGGAGGAATAACAGCATATTTTGCCACGAAATTTCACACGGATTCATTTTATAAGGTTAACTAAAGAAATAGAATAATTAGAAATTGATTGATGCTATCATTAATTGAAGTTAATCAAGTAATCGCCCCATTTGGCGCGGGAAGATTCAAACTAGTGCGGGCGATATTTTAGTTTTTGCAGTTAAAAGGCGTCTTCATTAGATTTTTAAGGATGTTTTGGCTCTAAAACATTAAAAAAAAGACCGTTAAGAGCAAAATCAAGCGAAGAAAAGTCGTAATAAGACGGTTTTTTGAATATTTAAACCTTTTTTAAAATCTCACTGCAAGGCGACTGACGAGTTGTACATGCAAGGGGCACTTTCAACTCTTGGACATAATTTTTTAAATTCTTTAACTTTTAATTGATTAATTGATTAATTAAGCAATGTTTCCTACTGTTTTACCAATACAGTTCTATGGTGAGAGGTAGTTTTTCAAAAATCAAAAGATCAAGATCAATTTTGGTACCCCTCCTCCCCCCCTAACCCCAGGGGTTTTGACCAAAATTTATGCTAAAATATCAACAATAACGAAATCGTGAATAAATTGCTGAAATTAGGTATGCAACACGTAGGGGCTCTCAGAGGGCTTCATAATGCCAGCGCAACGTGGGGAAAGCCGCCCGTATTGGCCGAAAAATTTTTGACTTGGCGAACGCTAGCTACTAAGAGGAGATCCAATGAAAATTTGGTGAAGATTGGATCAAAGGTACGGCCGCAGCGCATTTATTATTACTTCAGACAGTCGTAACTCCGCCATTTTTTCGAATTACGAAAATTCCTTGAGTTCAATTTTCCTAAATTATTTTTTTATTGATTTTGCCGTTTTTTAATTTTTACACCCCCTCCCCCCCCCCCAACCATCCCCCAAATAATAATCGCGTCTAATTGAAATTTGAGTGTGACCATTGTCTCCGCCATAAAAAAACGTAAAAATGATATGTCATTTACTGGGGTTTCTATAAGAATTAGAGAAATTAAAGTTACGCGGATGATATGCAAATTAGGTCGCGCGGCGAAAGAATAATTTTCGGTCTAGGGTGGTGAGGAGGTGAAAGAAGGGCGGGCGGAGAGGAGAGTGAACGCGGTGTCCTAAGGAGAGCGGTGGGGAAAGAAGCGGGGTACGACGGCAAGGGGTGAACGGACTCGGATGTTGCTAAGGTGAAACTGGCGGGAACCCGAAGGGTTTTAGAATGTTTAGACTTCGAAGAGTTCGGATTTCGTCGTTTTCAACTTTGAGCGATTTTAGAGTATAAGTTTCGAAGGGGCATAGTTCCTCCGGAGGAGGTATTGCAGCCGGAGGAGGTATGCACAATTTCGTTGATATATATATATATATATATATATAAACTTTTCAACTGAGGATGGTTTTGGGGTCCAGGAGGTATGAAACGAAAAACGTATAGAAAATTTTTTGAATCTGCGACTACTTGGTACATTACAATAGGTAGATTTTTGAAGAAAAGAAATCTACCTAAAAAAAGCTCTTTTTAACGAAATCGTGTTGTCAATAGAGAGATAAAAATCAAGGAGGCAAAAAGGTAGCTCGGGTGTATCAGGTCAACAGATCCTGATTTCGAGGACCAATTTTTTTCCCCCTTCCCTGAAAAACACGTTTTCGACGTAAACAAAATTGATTTTCACGCCCCCGGATAAAAACGACTGATAATATAATAGCGATGAAAATGAAGAGGGAAATTTTAAGATTATCCTACTAATCGGAAAATAGAGGTTCCTTATCGCATTATATTAGGCCCGAGAGAAGCAGATAAATCGCGGCCCTCTTCTCCCAAAGCGCGGAAGGACGGAGGGAAGATAAAGACCGTAGGGGGTGGGTCTCCGGGCGTGGTCCTATATCTAAAACGGCTACTTTTTACCTCATTCTTATATTTTTTTTACCCTCAGAAAGAAATACGTTCTCAGAGAAAAATCTGGCACCGCCCTGACTAGACTCTGATATAAATATACTTTTCCTCTTGAAAATCCAAGGGTCATTTCAAACTCATTTAAAATTGAACTAAATAAAAAAAACTTTTGAATTTATTATGGGGCACACAAGTGCGAACCTGTTGTGCTTTTGATTTACGACCGTCATCAAGTCGTTATATGAATGCATAATAAATACCTATTGTATGCCAACACTATATAAATTTTGAATCCTCCACTTACCTGAAAAAAAGAAAAGAAAAATTAATAAGGTTACAAATAATCTCAGTTATTCAGAAGCAAGAATTCCAAACGGTAAAAAGGTTTATTAAGCATTTTTCGCACATTCTGATTCACCAACAAAAAGTTTGAGGGTTAAAAACAAGTTTAGAAATAATTAGAGCAAACTTTTATCGCAGGTGACGCCACCTCATTTATATTCGTCACATTTTACCCCGGAATGCAAATGTAGGAGGTTTCAAATTTCGCTGGAATCTTAAGAACGGATTTTATAAAACGGAATAAACTTGTTATATGCTTTAGGAAAGATTCAGATTAATGAAGAGTTTTATCCACATTCTTTTCGTTCTTCACATTTTATTCAATAGCACGAAATTTAAGGTTACAAAACCGAAGGGTTATGAGCTCATTTCTTCTTTTTGAATGAAGTTTAGTCATAACTACAGTAAACTTTTTTTATCACTGCTATTTCCCGTCTAAAATTTAATATAAGGGGAGAGTATTAGTCAGAAATCAAGTTTCGAGCCAGATGTGCGACTAAGCGATGACGAAGAAATCGAAGATATGATAGGGCGGGAAGAAAAAAAAAAAGCCGCAGATGTATCCCGGATCGGAAACACACTCCAGGGACCATGTTTTTATAATGTACATATGCGCAAACGTGAACTTTATCAAGAATTATGGCATTTTTTCTACTTTTCAGAACATGCGATTCATGACAGAAGAAATGATGGAATTAAATTAAGCGCCCAAACTTTGTTTGTTAATTACAAGTTTAAGCCTCGGTCTCCAGGGGGCCACCTTTTTTCCCAACGAACTTTTTCCCTTCGTGTTCTGTCAGAAATATCAACAAAATAAAGTAAACTCAAGTGGATCTTTAGAATTTCGGTGGGTCGATTTTCGAGTTAACACGATAACAATATTTAGAGAACGTTTCTGTCAGTATCTTGTTAGGTGTTTAAATAAGCGTGGAACACAGGATATTTATTCCGTCACGTCTCCGCGCACGATAACAATGTTGGGACGTATAAAAAAGCGGTATAAAAAGCCCCACAGGTATCAAGTTTAAACGTTTAATGAATAGATGTTATACATTGACGCTTCTATGAAACAAAACGTCTCTCTTTAGCCTGCGTGATGACTATTATTTTTTTTAAATCCTTTTCTTGAAAGAACAAGCCTAAAAAGCGGGTTCTTATTTTTTTTTGACAGAGTTCCTTAGCTACTTATTAAATATTTTTATGTAGAACTGGCGCTCGGACGATGATTAAACTTAAAAGGCTGGAGATAACCTTTCTATTTTTTAACCTTAACGCTACATGTCAACCTGTCATTTTTATTTTTGCGATCTCAAAATATTGAGTGCCTACATCTCGTCCGAAAGTATTCTCGTCCTAAAAATAATAGAAAAAGGAAAAATATAAACTGTATTCTCGTCCTAACAGCACGCCCCTTTTTAGGACGAGATGACAGTAGGACGAGAAGACATTCGGATGAGTGAATTTCAATTTTTTAAATATTATACTTTAATAAATAGAAATCATCTCGTCCGAAAGTATTCTCGTCCTACTTCTCGTCCTAAAAATATGTGTAAAATTAAAAGTATTCTCATCCGAAAGTATTCTCGTCCTACTGTCTTCTCGTCCTAAAACTAACGTACAAAAATTGCTGCGTCGAGAAATGCGGCAGCGTTCCACCCAAGCAAGTTTTAAACTCCTTTTTGCGCCTACCGAGCTCATCATCCATCCCAGGGCCGCCTACAGGGTGAGAAATCCTCAGGAAAAAAATTAACCTCTTGTCATATGATCCTCGCGAGAAAAAAAATTAACCCCCTTTTGTCATAAAACGAGCACATCCTCGCGAGAGGAAAAAAATTAACCCCCTTGTGTCACAAAACGAGCTGATCCTCGCAAAAATAAACAAACAAACCGACCGTGACTTGCTGGGGTGGAACGCTGCCGCATTTCTCGACGCAGCAATTTTTGTACGTTAGTTTAGGACGAGAAGACAGTAGGACGAGAATACTTTCGGATGAGAATACATTTCATTTAATTTTAAGTAATATTTTATTCTACACATATTTTTAGGACGAGAAGACAGTAGGACGAGAATACTTTCGGATGAGAATACATTTCATTTTGATTTTAAGTAATATTTTTTTTACACATATTTTTATGACGAGAAGACCGTAGGACGAGAATACTTTCGGACGAGATGATTTCTATTTTATTAAAGTATATTTAAAAAATTGTATAAAAATTGAAATACTTGTCCCAATGTCTTCTCGTCCTACTGTCATCTCGTCCTAAAAAGGGGCGTAGCCTGTTAGGACGAGAATACAGTTTATATTTTTTCTTTTTCTAGTAGTTTTAGGACGAGAATACTTTGGGACGAGATGTGTGCCCCTAAAATATTTTGCTTTATATTCAAATGGATAATGAAACCGTTCTATTTTTTATAATATATTTAAAGGATAATCGCTCCTTTCAGAGCCTCGTAAAAAGAGTGAATCACTTTTAATTATGTTTACTTTTGATTAACGAGACTTCACCGAACTGAACAGTCCCCTCGGGGTCGATTACTCAAATCTCACTGGCGCAACGATATTAAAAAAAATTCCCCCCTCTATTAATGGCAAAGCCCGAATTTCGAAAGGTTTCCAAGTTAAAAGGGTTATGGTCGTCAAAAGGCGTTTTCCATTGAGTTCAGTGTCCATTTCCTTCTTGACAGCCCCGTAGAGCCAACGAAGCGATAACATAAGATGGATCCTTTGATCACAGGCGCCTCTCTTTATCTATATTCCTACTTCTCATTCCACTGTTAAATCGTCCATTACCCTCTCCCGTTCTTTACGGCTTTTTTTATCGCTTCAGACACCCTTTAATTTATTCAATATAGGCCAAGAGGCCCAAGTCAGAAAAAAGATGAAGAAAAAACTAAACATTTTTATCCAAAGAGATAATTCTGCTAAGGGAGCTTTTCCGATAAGACCCACAGCGCTTTTGTCCTTCTTTAGCGCTTAATAAAATTCAAAGGATGCGGACATAAATACAGTAGGGGAGGTTCAACAGATCCGGCTTATCTTTTGTATAAATAAAGATACAGGTGTCTAGGGCTTGTGTAAATCCTATCCGATACAAAGTTTACCGCCTTGTTTGTCCCAGTGTGTGGTTTGCTGACGGGGGAATAGGGGGATTCCTAAGTGGTCTTCCGTTTCCCGTTTTTCATCCTTTTTACACCATGTCCTATTTATGTAAATAGTGCCCTTTATGATGAAGCACGGTTGAAAAGTTAACAAACACCATCTGTTAATGTCGTTTAGTGTGGCTTCCAGGAAAAGTCTTATCACTCCCAGAAGTCAACAGTATTTTTTTCGAAGAAGCTTGAGATAAACGTGAGAAAAAGGAGGTTAATTTTCTAAGATAACCAAAAGGTCTTTTTAGTTCTTAAAATTTATTTAAACTTTTTTCTTAAATTTAAATTATTTAGCATAAGAAGCGATATTCAAGACCGTATTTCATTCTCCAGGACAAGGGGAAAAAAGGATTTTTTTCTCTCAACCTCTCTACTGAAAGGGTCCAAAGACTGGGGAATCTATTAGAGTCGGCGGCAATAAGTTAGAAACCGAGAAACGGAAGGGTTGGGTATTGTGAAAGTGCCAGTACCAATTGGCAGGTTCTAATCTAGTTTTGGATCTGATCCCACTGGAGAGAACCTACACGTCGGAGCCCTCTCCAGAGTTTAATCGTTTAATAAACCGTACAGGGGGGTTCAGGAAATACTCGAAATACGTCAACAAGTTACCCCCTGGCAGGCTATTCAACTTAAATGCCGGGATCGATAACGATGGTTTATTTCCGGCCAAAAATTACTGACCCCTTTATACTCACTTAATTATCTAAAGCAACAAAAAACTAGTTTTACCGTAATTAAAAACCAGGTTTACTTCAACAAGATGGCAGTGTTCAACTGCAACTGATTATCGGTATTCACTAATCCAATTTCAACCATAACCTCAGGCTATTTAGCTAATTTATTCCACTGCTCTATTGTTTTAGTTTTAACCCTTTCGAGACCGCAGATTCTCTGCGCTACTGGCGCAGCACTTTTCCCCTCACTTCTCCACGACCGCTCCCAGCGCCCAGCAAAGCACAGAAAGCGACGAGTGATGCGATCATCACGTAGTTCATTTCTTCCCCAACAGATTGCCAGTTTTTGCATGTCGCTAGCGCCACGGGAAGGTATTAAATTTTTTAGAGAGGCTTCCCGCTGGCGCCTCTGGGCAACTAAAGTCGCCTGCGGTCTCCAAACGAAAAGCGCGAATGGCAAATAGTGCCTGCGGTCTCGAAAGGGTTAAGCTTCATATGACAACTGCTTTAATGGAGGTAAAAAAAAATTCTGGATGATCTGGAGAAGCAGTAGATACCGAGAGTATAGAACTTGGTTATTTCCTATTATTGCCACTTTCCTAGATGAATTAACAGGTGGAATTGACATTGCAGTTTGGCTTTACCTGCTGTACCGCTGAATTGACAAGGTAAATCATAAATGTAATTGTAAGCCAATCAGAGAGTTGACAATTACAAACCAGCAGGGATTCCCATAATGTAAAAGTAAAGAAATAAATCAGGGTTGTCATATTGTGACGGATGTATAATTAGCTCATCAAAATATGAAGAATAGGCGGGATAATTTTAAAAGCCACAAAAAGTCATAAAAGCCATCATTATGGGCCTAACCTTAAGCCGGGTGAATTTATAAAAGTACCTCGGGGGACGTATATCAAATGGGCCTTTGACAAACTAAAATGATATTATAATCGAAACCAATTAGAGATAACTCCGGTTATAACGAGGAGAATGTATGGTTTCATGAATCACCTCGTCCTCACCGTCCCGCGTTTTCCCCTCACCGTGAACTTTTGATTAATTGATCTACGACCGGCTAATGGAAGCAGTATATTTTCACAATCCACAAACTCTAGGTTTATATTCAAAACCGGCGACATAAACGGCGCCCGATACTTTATTGTTCTAGGGCTCTATATCATCGAAAAGTGGGTGAGGGGGACTCGTTTGTCGTGCGGTAAATAAGTCAGAAAAAAGTATAAAATATTGCGAACGGATTTTGTTGTGTAACCGTAAAATTAATTAACAAAATTAATAATCTTCATGTTTACGTTTTTCTTAACCAATTATAAATTAGGAAACCTCAAGATAAGAACGTGATCTGCCCATTTTGCCAAGAGAGCTTTTTTTTCTTAAATTAGTAAAACTTTGAAAAAGAGGTCATCATTTAACACTTCTTATGGCTTATTATACCCCTACGATCCTTATAATATGCAGTGTAATGGTACAGCCTACACATAGTACGGGCTGCCGAGAATAAAAAGGAGACCAATCGATTTTTTATCTCATGCACTAAATGAAGAAACTTGAAAGTTTTAAAGAGAAAAAAAGACAGGTGTGTTAGAAACAGTGGGCACCTGCTCTACTAGACGGCATCTGCCTAGTTTGCCAATCATAGAAAAAAAAAGTGGCAACATTGGAAATCAAGCAAAACTTAATATATTTTTCAAGTTATTCAAACATCGAAAGTGCTCCTGAGGGAAAACGCTAAAATAAACGAGTAACATTTTCAGCGTTATTTGCACCATAAATATTAGAAAAGTATAGATTTATTTCGACTCAAGCTATAAATTATTTGGATTTTGATTACTTATTAAAACGGCCGGTTTTAGTAATGTCAATGAAGGACATAACAGGAATCGGTATATTTTATTAAAATTCGAAATAAAATGTTGGGGAAATAAAATTTTTACAATTATCCCTTTTTTTGATCCAATCAACGTTCACAGCTTGTTAACTCCTATTAAAAGTACTAGTGGATCCTATAATTAGATTCAGTGTCGATGCTTTGAAATTCCACAGAGCGTGACGCGAAACTGAATTAACATTTCGACCATTCATTTTTTTTCGAACTTTTGATTCCCCCAAATAATGGAGTTATCGTCGGACCGTGTCAACGATAAAAACGATGCGTATTTTCGAAAAGCGATTACACTCTGTTCAAGCAACAGTTTCAAAAGCTTAGTAAACAAGAATTAGAAGCCCAAGTATAAAGTTACAATCAATAGGATAATTTAAAAATGTTCCTTTTGTTTGATACTATTGATTCAAGATAGCGGAATACTTCATATTTTTGATAGAAAAGTTTTCTATGAGGGGGAGGGTAAAAGTGGGATTTCGATATGACAGGTTATCAAACGAGACGAATCAAAAGTTTTTCCCTCCCTCGAGCCAGTTCCAATCGAGTCGAGATTTCCGCTATAAATTTTCTTCCGATTTTTATAGCTGCGATCTATTAACGTCGAAGAACCCGACATTTTTTCTTTAAAAAATGGGATTTTAAAGACTGAAACGTGCCCCCACAAAACTTAAGATACTTAAAATCTGAGAATCTTGAGAGCAAAAAGTTTTAACCAATATGCGTTTCTATTGAAGGCTTCTGTCATAGACTTCAAAATATTGGGTGATAATTCAAAGAACTCAGCAAAACAGACCACTGCCATTTTTTCAGATGTCCTGAAGGTCGGAAATCTGCGGGCAAATCGATCGACCACCAGTCTAATTAACCTAACTGGATCCAGACCCGAAAAACATCCTTCGAGAGTATCACATAAACTCATTTTTGAGAAAATTAACAAGAAGGAAGAAAAGAATTCGAAAAAATCGCCCCTGGGGGAAATGTTACGGGAAAAAATGGCGACAGACGTCCGGATGGCGCCACAGATTCCTAAATCTTTCTCTATTCAAATTTCCCCCTAGTAGAATAAGGTCTGAAATTTACGAAAACCATACTTCGAGGGTATCAAAATCACGTTTAAAAATGTGCAATTTTAGAATTTCTTTGAAAAACGAGGGCGATGAACATGCATGTTTTCTTTGAAAAGGGATTTAGGTCGGCCCTAAAACATGAAAAAAGTGGACTGTTCATAAAAACTTTCAGTTTTCTAATAACTAAATGAAAAGTACGGCCGGCCGGAGCCACAGACAAAGTTGAGATCGGCAAAGATTCGATTTGACCCTCCGGGGTCTCGAAGACCCTTCCCCAAAAACCCGACGTGGAGGGTATCACAATAACTTCTTTAAGGAAGTTAATTAGCTATCGACATTTTCGAAATAATGAAGAAAGATTTTTTTTTGATTAATATTACGGCTTTAAAGTATTCCGGATATAGATCAGTCAAATTGACCCTACAGGGTCTGGATGACCCTTTTCCTAAGACCACATCTCGAGGGTATCACAATATCTTTCTTTTGAGAAAGTTTAATTTTTAAAAACGTAAAAAGACAACTTTTACCAACGATTTCTTCCTCTTTTTCAGTTTCAACTATTGTTAGCTTTAAATAGACAAAAATTAAGGGCCTCAAAGAAAGAGGGCGTAATACCTCACGGTTTAGACAAGTAAAAAAAATTAATAGCCCCAAACAAGTTTTCTAATTTCTTTTAGTTCTGGAGTCGCTTTTTCATCACGTATTTCGGGGGTCGCTTTATTTTCCGTCGGGTGCAACTGCCGTAGATTATTTACACAAAGATGCTACCCGAATACTTTCAGACTTTATTAAAAAGAAGTTGGAAATTTCAAGAGCCCTTTTTTTTCCCTCAATAAAAACCAACTTTAAAAGAGCGTCTTCCCCAAGGGGAAACCAGGTGCGATATCGAACTCCCCATATTCTTCCAATATGCAATCTGAGGCAGCACGCCAAACCGTCCTGTTTTATTTGTGCAACAGCGTGTCGAATCGAAAAAGCCCTTTTTCGTCAATATTTTAACGTTCGCCGATTTTAACACCTCAAAGATTTCCTTTTGTTAAGACGACAACGGTCTTAATAAAATATGAAGTACAATGACAAGACTCAAAACGATTCCGCCCCCTCTGAGGGCGGCTATTTATGGAGCCTCCCATTATGTCCTTAGTATGAAATATGGAATAATAAACTTTCAACAAAAATGAAAAATGAAGTAAAAAGTGTCAATTAAGAAATTGAGCTACAAGTGACTTTGCTGCATTCGTAGTATACAACTTGGACTTTTAATATTTAAACAATATTTCTGTGTTAATAAACTTTGAAAGAGCAGATGTCAAATTTTAAGATGCACTTTGCGTCCTTTCACTGCCAGATTTCTTTAGTTCAACGTTATCGAGTTTGGTGAATGTAATTTTTTTATAAATAAATTTTTGGTTTTGAGAACTCACCGATCGAAAGGAGGTGGATGATCAGCGATAGCTCCATTTGACCAAAAAAACCCAACTGCTCACATTTCATAAAGGGAACTCTCGGACATGGGGCTCCGATCAGGGTACGGATAACACTGGCCCGACCGCCACCCCCCTCCACGAGGAGTCGTATTGACCCGTACAGTCTTGCCAACGTTCGAGAGAGCCGAGTCGAAAAACGCAGGCCTCCTCCCCTACCGGGAGTCTGGCCCGAGTCCCAGACTCCGCTTCGACCAATTATAATCGCGTTTAATCCTCGAGGCGCTTGTCAAATCGTGTCAACTTAACATAATATTACACCCTCCCCCCACCCATGACCGCTGAAACCGCACTCGATATCGGCTCAACTGTCAACCATTTTAAGCCACCAACAGCAAATTATCTCCTCAATTATTGAAACTCAACAATTACCCCTTTCTGCACTTCATTTTTTAAACAGCACCCAAACAACAAAATTTTATTGAAAAGCCTATCACATGCATAACATGTTATTTTTAAAAAGTTTTTAAAATTTTTTATACGTTTTTTAGGGTGTAAAAACTTAAATAGTGATTTTTGATCTAAAATTTTGAATATTTTGAACCAAAAATTATGGGTAAAACCTAACAGAAAATGGACTTTTATAAAAATCAATTTTTAGACTCGAATCCTTACGTTAGAAGAAGATGAACGGCATGGACAAAAAATGTCATGATTCCATTAAATTTAAGGAGTTAAACAACAAATTGTTTGAAGTCAAATCTCAGTTAGAGGTTGGTAAAATAATTAAACAATTAAAAAATAATGTTTATAAGGAAATGCAAAGAGAAAATGTTCAGTTGAAGACGTTACAAAAACGTCAGGAAATCGAAATAAGAAAGTTGGAAGATTCAAAATCGGGAATGCCCAGACTGGTCAAAAGGTATCAAGAGGAAAACCGAATATTGAACACAAAATTTAGAGACGTACGGTTAAATAAAAAAACTTTTAATTTCGTAGTTTAAACTTAACGTTCGTGAACTGGAAAGAAACTGAAGCAAAAAGAAGACGAAATAATATCATTAAAGTTACAAAATTCACACTTGGAAAGGCTGACGAAAGATAGAAATCTTCTCGAAAGGGAGAAACTGACAAAAAAGTCCAACAACTGGAATCGCAGATTAGTTCGCTTGAAGAATCCAATAAAGTAAAAGAAAATCATTAAAAAAGTAATGAAATGAAACGTTCAGATTGTAGAAATTGACGAAAAAATGCGATCTTGAAGAGAAAAAATTTAATTCCGCTCTGAAAGTCGAAGTGATGAAACATAAAGAAACGAAAGCCCATTTGGCAGCCGCTCTTCAAACAATTGACAATTTTAAGGTAAAAAGGAAACCTCCCAAAACATGTAAAACATTTTTATCAGGGAAGCAGTGGAAATGCTGTACATTCTAAAAGAATATTGAACCGTGAAAAAAGCGTGGAAGATATCCCGGCACCGATGGTTTTGACGAAAAGGTAATTTTGACCGCTAAACCAACAAGACATCCCAGCTATGCGAAATGCCCCTTCGGCATTATACTAAAGCCCAACCTGGCAAAATGGTTGATTGCTATTTTTTTAGATTTCAACCCAATACGAAATCTGAAGCGAAAGCTTCTGTTAATATGGAATCCAACAATGAAGAAGTTAAAGCGGTCTTTGATAAAGAAACTAAAAATGAAGAATTCGAACGTTCTATAAAAACAGCAGAGAAAGAGTTTTTGGAAGAAGAAAGGAGGAAAATCCTGAAAATCTTGAAAATGAGAACCAAAACGGAGATGTGTTTTCCGTAGAAAATCTTGATTTTGACGAAATTAAAAAATACGTGAAACCACGTAAAGAGGAGCTTATAGGTAAAATCGAAAAGATGTTTGAAGAGAAGCAAAGGATAAAAAGGAAGACATCATCCCTGTGGATCTTGAGAAGAAAAACAGTTCCAACTCTATGAGCAGCTCCTCCTACTTCTCAAAGCAATTCTCAGCGGAAAGCGTACAGGAAAAATCATCAAAAACAAGCTCTACAGAAAGTTCGAACAGAAATCCACCATAGCCAGCTTAGATTATGAGGACCAGTTTGACAAAATGAGCGACACGAGAAAATTCAGTATGGGAGAGAAAAATAAGAAAAATAAAAAGAAAGGAAAAAAACCGATTTTCTCGATGATGATTCAACATCGAAAAAAGAGAAGAAGAACAAAAAGGCAGATATCATGAAATATATCTTCGGGAAAGAGCTACTTTTTGAATCGAATCCTTCACAATAAAAACTATAATATACGCTGTTATTAATTATTGATGTACACCACTTGTAGTTGTACCAAAATGGGTTTTCCTCTGCAGAAAGAACAAGCTAGCAATTAGCTAGGAACAAATGAGGAGAAAAACCATAAAATCAGGGCCTTGGATGTCGAATACCAGGCGTACTAAGCAGCAGAGTAGCTGGAAAGGGTTAAAATCATAAAAACTAAAAAGCAGAAAGTTTTAAATTTTGGCGCCAAGTCAACAAACGATCGATAGTGTACAGCCCTTTCGCGTTCCCCCTGGCTAGACTGTTATGGTAACCTGTTTTGGAATAAAATCAAACAAAGGCGTCGGCAAAACGTTTGCGTTTTTGCTATAGTTCGTATTTTTCTAAAAATGGCCAAACATCATCCCGATTTAATCTTCTGTCGTAAGCAGCCTGGAGTGGGTAAGTTATTTTCATTACGTTGAATACTGTAGAAAATAATTGCCTTAGTATACCAAGCGTGTGCAGTAGGTATAGTATTTAAATTTATGTTTTTAATTATTTTTTACTGTTTTTCCTAGCTATTGGAAGGTTGTGTGAGAAGTGCGACGGCAAGTGTGTGATTTGCGACTCATACGTCAGACCTTGCACTCTTGTTCGTATTTGCGACGAATGTAACTACGGTTCTTACAAGGAAGGTGCGTCATTTGTGGTGGTCCTGGTGTTTCCGACGCCTACTACTGTAAAGAGTGTACAGTTCAGGAAAAAGATGTAAGTTTCATGCAGTTTTTAGATCATTTCTGATTTTTAAAATTTCAGAGAGACGGTTGTCCGAAAATTGTCAACCTTGGGAGTTCAAAGACGGATCTCTTCTACGAGCGGAAAAAGTACGGTTTCAAAAAAAGGTAGTCCTTCGATTTTTCCCATGTACTCTACATGTGGATCACTTTCTAATTTGTATATAATCTTTTACAACAATTTTT
>JACGAQ010003790.1:0-24110 GCA_014119065.1 Orius insidiosus
TCCACATCTGGTAGAAAAGTCAGTAGTAGTTATATAATGGCAAAAGTGATGAAAAAATCTGTCAACATGATGATAATTCTAGTGTACAGTAAAGACGCTGCCAGCTTCCCTTGCGTCATAAGAAACATTGAAAGAATATACCAGGAGGCCCAATCTAACCACCCCGAATTCGACTTCGTAATAATGGGAGACTTCAATTGCAGAGTTGGAAGTTTGAACTCCTTCGATGAAGAATTTTTTCTCGGCACCGATTTCAAAATGTAAGAAGAAGCTTAGACGGTGTCTGCAGCTCTGCAGGAAAGCAACTCCTAGACTTCATGGAAGAAAATGGATTCGTCCTTCTCAACGGAAGATCAGTATCCGATGACCCGGCCCAACACACCTTTATTTCGAGTCGAGGTAAGAGCGTGATTGATTTATTTTGGTGCAGTGTACAATCTATCAACCTATTTAACGATTTGAAAGTCCTTAATGACCGCTCGCTATCGGATCACCTCCCCGTATCAGTTAAAATGAATTTGGCGATACCCATGTCTGAAACTGTTAATTCTGCCCGATTAGAATGTAAAACTCTTAAATGGAAAAATAAATTAGCGAATATAAAAATGTATGCTTTGGAACCCAAACGTAAGCTTAAAAAATAACTGTAATGACGTAAATCGACTTAGCTCCTTACTGGTAGAATCAATTTCATCTGTTGCAAAATGTTTAGGAATGGAAAGACAATTTGTATGGCAATGTAAGGAAAATCTTTTTTCATAAGCCATGGTTTGACCATGAATGTAAGGGTGCTAAATATGATTTCCAAAGTCGATACAGAAGGTGGCGTAGGAAAAGTGGTCCGTTTGATGAATATATCAAGTCAAAAAAGTATTACAAATCCTTAATAATTAGTAAAAGAAAACAATATGAAAAACATGTACAAGAATCCTTAAGTAATGTCCGTAACGCTGTCCAGTTTTGGGAAACCGTAAACAAATTCCGACGCAAATTTGGAGTCAAAAAGGAACTAAGTATCGTGCAATGGAATCGTTTTTTGACTCAATACTCACACCAACGCCAAAACTAGGTGGCCTCATACCGCAGGACGTTAGACACCCTTATCTCGACGGTGATTTGGAGGTCAAAGAGCTAAAAGCAGTCATTTCCAGCTCCAAAAACGGCTCAGCTCCGGGCTCCGATCAGATATCATACGAGTTCATCAAAAACTTACCTGAAAATTGGTTCTTTTTCATATTCTCCATGTTCAAAAAAATGTTCGAAACCGAGCGCCTCCCCCCAGATTATTCCAAAATAATTATGACAATGTTGTATAAAAAGGTCTAGCCTCGGACCCACTTAATTACCGTGGAATTGCTCTCCTCAACTGTCTCACTAAGCTGTTTACCAACTTGATTCGACATAGACTTGAAATCTGGGCTGAAAACAACGGCATTTTTCCTGAGTTTCAAATGGTTTCCGACGCGGCAGATCATGTGATGACAACATTTTCACCCTCAACACCATAGTGCAATGCTATTTAAGCAGAGGAAAGCCTGTATACGCGTTATTTATCGACTTTAAACGTGCTTTTGATTCGGTGAACCACACCCTATTATGGAGAAAGTTAACGAACTTGGGTGTAAGTGGCAAAATCGTCCGAATTTTGATTCAACTTTACGGGTCAGGAATTTCAAGTACGGGCGCAAGGGAAACTTACGAAGCCATTCAATGTATCTGAAGGAGTCCTGCAAGGGGAATCCCTTAGTCCCTGTTTATACTCACTTTTTACAGCCGATTTTGAGGAATTCTTCCGGAACAAGGGAATGAACGGTCTACGTCTCGATAAAAACACCGATATACTCATCTTGGCTTATGCTGACGACATGGTCCTTTTGGCTGACTCTCCCTCGGATCTAAGAAGAAGTTACGCGTTCTAGAAGAATACTGCGATGCTAATCGCTTAAAAGTAAATTCCGAAAAAACCAAAGTCCTAAAATTCAGCAAAAGCACGGGCAAAAAAAAGCAATGCTATTGGTACCAAAATCAAGAACTCGAATCAGTCAGCAACTATACTTATTTGGGAATCCCCTTCTCCAACTCAGGACTTTTTTTCCATCGCTGCAAAACATATGATCTGTAGCAAACATGGCGTCTTCATCTGCATTATCAATTCTCAGCCGATGCAAAACCATTCTTGGGATGCCCAAATGAGAGTGTTTAACTCTTGGTAAGAAGTGTGCTAATATACAGCATTTCAAACTGGGGTTTTAGATACATTAAAGAGCTGAATCGATTCCAAGCTAACTTTTTGAAAAGGCTGCTCTGTCTAATCCGCTCGACCCCAACTGTCGCCGTTCGTCTCGAAACTAATGTCCTCGATGTCACATGATGTGCTAAAAGCTGCTCTGGAATGGCTAGGCCGTTTAAGCTTAATGAAAAACTAGGCTCCCTAAATTATGCTATCGAGCTCTCCTAAGCAGACACTTAGAGGAAAGATGAGCTAAAATTTAACTGGGTGTCTCAGCTAGCAGAGCATCTAATCAACACGGGCTGCTGGAACATGGTTGACCTGCACAATATTGAATCGCTGTCGAGCAAAGGTGCGATCGGAGATTTTAATTAAGTCTTCCGAACATTTGAGGGCTCTCGATAAACAAATGCTGTCCGGACTTAGATTTAGTCGCGTCTACGATAATTTCCTGGTCACCGACGAATCTTACTTAAAGAACATAAAAATTCCATTTTCAGTAATCCGAAATTTCGCGCAAGTCAGGCTTAGTGGAAGGAAAATGGGAAAATTCAGAGTGAATGGAGTGAACCGGGTAGTTTCATTCGAAGACCCTTGCCGTTGCTGTGGCGTGGCAAACGATCTTGTACATGTTTTAATAGCTTGTCCCCTATGGACCCAGCAAACTAAGGACCTCTTTCAGATGCCACCTAATGAATCGGCCTCCCCAGAAGAATGTTTGAAGCTCCTCCTAGGAGACCATTCGGCAAAAAATGTCATATCTATCAGTAGGGCAATTAATGCCATATACCTCAACTAGACAAGATTGTAATTTGATTTATGTTTTTATTTTTATAAAGGTAAAATTTCTTTTTTGTAAGTTTAATTTTTTTTTTTTTTTTAATCTTCTTTCTTTAGTGAAATAAGGAAATTGTGAATTCTAAAGAATTAGTGAAAAACGTATGAAATTTAAATCTAAATTGTAATCGAAATCGTGTTAAATGTTACTCCAAGCTTCCTTTAACCAACATACTGTTGTATACAATTAAATAAATAAATAAAAATAAAAAAATAAAATTTAACTTCCAAAATCCTTCCAAAAAGTACGGAATCTTTTCTTCAATTTTAGCCAATCTGTTGAGAAATTAGTTAATTTCCGAACCCGGAACTAAACGAGAAATCGTAAAACAACAAAAACAACCTGAAAATAGACGAAATTGTATTTGAAATCGTGAAAACACAAAAAACAACCCGAAAATAAACAAAATTGTATTTGAAATCGTAAAAACAACAAAAACATGAACCCGATACTAGAAGAGATAACGAAATAACCTTCGTAAAATATAACCTTACGTTTACCCGGAGACAGGAAGTGAGTCGTTTACGTATACGACTCTGCTGAGTCGGAATCGCGGTCGTATGACCTTGGGAGTCAGATATGGGAAAGGCGAATTACGATTCCCTGAAACTCTCTTGTAAGGAAGAACTTGCAATCGGGAAAAATGGTGGTTTCTCGCCCTAATAAATTTCTTGGCCGAAAAAACTCACAAAGAAACCGCAAAAGTGGATTTATCCGCTGAAATTATAGGATAGCTAGAAATAGGGTTTAAAATGTCTTCTTGGCGAAGCACCGAGAAAACGCTCTAAAATCCTATAAAAAGGTTACCTCTTGGGCCGATAAACTATTCCTTAATATCGAGTAAAATAATGGAGTTCAAAAACCTAGACAAACGCTCTATTTAAACAGTTGGCAACCCTTGGGCCCCTCCTCCACGGACACGGATTTCGTTATTTTTAAACCAAATTATCAAGAGTTCTCAGTCAACTTTCACGCAGTTGGCAACACTTATTGAACACAGTCACTTATTTATTTTTGAACAAAAAATTGAATTTCTCGATCCCTGCAAATGTTTTTAGACCTTTAGGCAGTTGGCAACATTGACGTCTCCTCCTGAGACAGATTTCTTAGACAAAGAAAATCAACATTTTTGACCATAACAGCCTTATTGTTTTTGTAATCGGAGAAAAATCAAAGTTGCCTATTGTTTTCTGCGGAAAAGGTTTTAAGTTTGGTAATGGAGGGTATACCCCGAGGGTTTGATTGACTCGGGTTTTTTTTTTTTTGTGGCTCCCATATAGGTTTTAAAATTGGAATTCCGGAATATGTACAAAGTGCTTAAAACAAGCGTTTTATTGAAAAAATCAATAAAAGGTGTAACATCGTCATTAAACTTTTCCTCCACATTTGAATTTCATGAATGCAAATATAGTCCTCTGTTTAGAAATTGAAATTTCAAGGTGTGGAAACTGAAATCTTCACCTTTTCGACACCGTCGGCTGGGCGGTTGGGGGGGGGGGGTTTAGAGAAACTCGTGAATTTCAAAATTGGCCGAGGGAAAGGGAGCTTTAATAGGACGGGACGGCGGGAAAAGGAGACCCCTTCAAGATGAAATTTATCAAATTAGCCGCTTGTTGATGCAAACTTAAGGGATTCATGAATTGATCGCTTGACACAAAACACCGGGCAACCCCTTAACTCCGAAATGGGCTTCCACTAAAACTTGTAGATGTCTAAAGCAATCCAAAACAAATTCAAGAGAATTCAAAATTCATTTCTCCTTCATTTCATTTTTACTTCCTCAAAGAGAAGTGATATCCTCTTAACCCGGTCTTTGGCAAGACTAAGTTGTCTGTTGTACCGGCCGTCCGTTATCAAGCTCTTAAGCTCTGCGGATCATCCATATTTTTTTTGTCCTGGCAATATGGTGAATCCCCTTTCTGTGCCTTCCCCAATTGAAAAATACAATTTTCCTTATTTTTTCTTTTTTATATCAGAGGTTTTTTTTAGGCATCGATTTTGAATTTGTGTTCAATCATCGGAAATTCTTCCAATCGACTTGATATCCAGCTACACGCATATATGAGCATAACTCTAATTTATTCGATTAATTGACTGAATAAATAAAATGTTTTCCAATTTTTTTAAAGACGAAAATGAATTTTAAATTGGAAAAAAATCTATCTTAAAATAATCCGACCTTTCCCGAAGGGGGCAACACCCCAATAAAATCTATTTTTGATTGACAGCTTTAAAGGGCATTCAGACTTTAAAATGGGAAAAATAAAGTTAGTTATTTTGTAAACCTATGGGACGTGACTTGAAAAAGGAATGTAAGGATTGTAAGACATCTTGAGATGATAATTCCAAAAATAATCTTTTCTTAATTGACCTCTTAAACTCCCCCCTGATAGCCCTCATGAGTTATAAAGTCTTTTATAATGGGATTTTCCGTGTTTTCTTTATTATCAGGATCAATCAGGATTTTTGTTAAAGTATAAGTTCTTCGAAAAGTGCTGCCAACCATACCTAAATTGTTGTCTAAAAATTCCTCGCAGGTTGGGAAACACTGATTTTGGATTAAAACATCAATTATTTAGTAAAAAATGTTAAGATCACCACCGAGAACTGATAAACGCCCGAAGATCTGGTGGATAAGGACGTTTTGTGGCTAATTACACCGTAAAAAGGGCTCCAAATTCGGTAAAATGAGTGTTTTAGAAAATTATTATTGAGGGTCTTTTACGGGTGGAAAACAACGAAAATTCGGTCGAAAGGGTGAATGAAAGAGTGAAATTCCTACAAACCAGTTAAGGGTTTCCTCAGGCCCCAAACGTTGGAGAAAACGGGTAAAAGTACTGGTTTGAAGAGCTTCCAACGAAAACTACCTTAAAAAGAAGTAATATAGGAGGGGAATAACGGAGGGTACTTACAACGAAGGGGGAAGTATATGGGGGGAAGTATAACAGATGGAAGTATAACGGAGGGGGAAGTTTAAGGGAGGGGAAGTATAACGGAGGAAAATTTTCCGGTTTTTTTTTTTTTTTTTTTTTCTTTCTGAAAAATTTTTTAAGTTCTTATTTTTCGACAGTTTTTTAAAGTGTCAAGGTAGAAATAATGGGCTCTTTGGCCTACAGATGTGCCTCTTGTAATGGGTAGAAGTCTGTAATTTCTCCCTACTAAAAACTTGAGGAAGTTAAAAAAATAATAATTAAAAGTTGCAATTTTTTTACACCAAAAATTCTTAAAAAATATAAGGATCTTTGGTGAAAAGGCTATAGCGGGATAAGGGGGCAAAATGGCCCTTACTCCGATTTGGCCGAAAAAATTCTAAAAGATGCCTCTTTATGTGAATAAGAAATGACATAAATTTCAGATCAAAAAACCGAACTGTTTTCGAGAAAAACGGGTTTAAACTTTTTTAGAAAAACCTCAATATCTCGAGAACTAATGATCCCACAGAGCCCAGTTTTTTTGTAAACTATTTAGTGTCTAAAGACGCATCTATGAGAATTTATTGAAATTTTTCCAAAGCTTTTAAGTGTGAAAAATTAATTTTTATAACTTTTAAGGTGTCAAAAAAAGTGGTTCCCCCAGGGGGGGCAACACCAAATTAATACAGATTTTAGAGGGACCTAAAATGTACCTCTCCTAATTTTTTCATATTTTTCGAGGTGGTACTTCAGTATTTTATAAATTTTTTTGAATTTTAAGCTGTTTTTCGCAATAAAAAAGTGGTTCCCTCAGAGGGGGGCGACGCCAAATTAATGCAGATTTTAGAGGGACCTAAAATGTCCTATCATAATTTTTTCAGATTTTTTTGTGATACTGACTCACATGGAAATATTGGCACCTTAAAAACGACGTTGAGATTAATAGTCTTGAGGTTTCTTCCCCTCTTTTTACGAGACATCTGTCCGCTAATGAGGCTGACCCCTTGGGCCTTTTGACGAAACGTGTCAAATGCGACTAAAGAATGAAAAATAGGGTCATAACAGTTTTTTTAAAGATGAACGTCGCAGGATTTTTTTCTTCCACTAATTTTACTTTCTCCATTATTTTGAGAAATCGTTACATTTCAATCATTCACAATGAAAAAAATTGACGCGGTAAGTACACCTGAAGGTTTCGAATAATTTTGTCCCGTTCTCGATTGCTACAAAATTGCCATACGGATTTTAAAATTACTTTTTTTTTTTCGCCGGTAAGTTCTCTATAAAAGCCTACTAGTTAACTTTTCCCGCACAATTTTTTTTTGGCTTTCCTTTTCTATTTTTGCGAAAAGAAAACATTAGAGTGCGGACAAAACGCGGATATCGCTTCGATGCAATGATGTAATAAAATACAAAGGACTATGAGGATAAGAGGTTTTTAAAAATCGTCAACGCCCAGCGTCTCACTATGGCGAAAAAGAGGCAGTTAAGTCTTCAATCTTTTTCGTCAGTGGCGCTATCTAGTATCGGGCCATTATTTTTTCCTTAACACTTGGGGCTTGTAGAACTAGGTCTAGATGTTGAATGATTTTTATGATCCGAACTTTTTGAACTAAAATTACTAACTTCAGGATCAGCTCCAGTCGTGCAGAATGATCTCAGACATTTTATTTTTAAACGTTTCTTTGTCCGTAATTTCCAGCGAGTTTATTCTCGTAGGAAGTTCACCGTTAATCAAAGTGTATCTAGTACATGTCCAATCTTTTTCGTCACGGTTCGCCTTTTGTACAAGCAATTTTATTATATAGCTTTAATTAAACTTCGCAGAACAGTTATTGCGTCACATCAAATAAAAAAAAACGGTTTACGCACAATTTGACTAATTTAAGACCGGTCTGATGATGGGTAAAAAAAATCCCCTTATCTATTGAAAATTCTCCCCTTGACAAGATTCTACAAATAAACAAGACTTGTTGAAAAATTAAACGACCCTTTTATTATTCTCTAGACTGGTTTTTGAAGAAGGGAAAAAAACGGAATTAGGCAATAAAAACTAATTTTGAGGAATGTGAAACGCCATTGTTTTCTCACACAACCGAAAAGTTAATAGACTATAATTAATGAAAGGGGTAACATTAGTAATTGAACTGCGTCATTTTAAACCGCCAACCACTCTTACTATCAATTAGGAACCCATCACCGTGAAGCCTCATTATCTACCAAATGATGAATTCCAGAGCAAACCGTTTCTTCTATAACCGCATCTACAAATCATCAGTTGCCTGAAGAGTCCTCAAAGGGGACCATCCGATAAGCGTTAATGGAATCGACGGTCAAAACGTTTAGGGACAATTTTAAAATTGTCTGCCTTAACAGACAACATCAAGCTGCAATACAAGTTGTAATCGATAAATACTCGAGGGTTTTCTATGACCTTTTCCCACAAAAGGCTCGTTCAATCCTCGATAGGCACAAAAATTGAGGTCGAAAAGGTCAAGATGTATAAAAAGAAGGTTAGCTCGTTTTTAGTAAAAATGTCAATTTGAACTCAAATTTAAAAAAATTGAGAAAACCTTTCAAGATAATTAAAAGCGATTAAAAGGGGCTCCCTTGTTTCTTTTGATGTCCACATGAAAAAGCTAATAAACCAAGGGATATATAAAAAAGGCAGGTGGAGAAATATGTTTTACGATCAAACTTTAAAGGCCGCAGACGGCTTCTTTTATAGAAGGGGTGTCAGAAAAGGGAGTAGAATTGAATGAAAACGCGGAGAAACTTGAAAAATCTTTGTCGACTCATCCTTTAATGACGAATGAAACCGAAAGTGGTAAAGCGTAAAATTCGCCAGAAAAGATTTTCTTTCAAAGGATGACCAAAAACAAAAGGATCAATAACCTTGCCTTTCTAAAGCGTTAACAATAACTAGGGTGTTATATTGAGGTTTAACACCTGATTTGAAAGTGGAATAGGTGAGAAGTGCTAGTTAAGAACTACAGAAATCGGGATGAGGGCCCTCGGGCGAGGCTAAAGAACGTCGTGACCGTCTCCTCCCATTCAACGAGATCGAGAAGTAAAAAAAGGCACTTCAAAACTCACTTTTCAACGAGTAGCCTACATCAAAAGTTCATTGGGATAACGCAAAAGTAGGTCTTTTTTTGGCGTGAGAACCATAGAATCGATACAACTGATGCATTATTCAAATAAAAAAAAACTTATTCGCAATAAATCTTCTAGAAAACGCTGTAACCTTAATAAAAAACGGCTTTTAAGGATTTTAAGACTGAGGAATAAAACAAGAATGTCTTTTCCGGGTCATTGTCATTTATCCCGAGAGAGCGATATGACTAAACGCCCTCGTCATTACTGAAGCCCTAATGGGGCACTAGAGAGCGCTCTCGATTTTTACAGTAACAAGCGAATAGAGAAAAAGTTTTTAAAAAATTGAAAATTTATACGAAGAGGGCAAGGGACTCAGGTCACCAGCGGGGTCAATGCAGACATGGACCGTAAGCAATCTGACTCATCCCACAACGATTTCAATAATCTCCGGATGGCAGGGAAATTTGGAATTATCAAGAGATTTCTAAAATCGTTGGTAAAGCGTTTTCAAATGAAAAATCTAAAGTTTGAATTTAGGTCATTCTTCACGCTAGTAATTTTTCTTATTGACTTGGGGATACAAGAGACCATCGATAAACTCACAAGTTTTGGGGGAAAGTTTCGTTGGATTGTTTTTCGTGAAAATTCCGTCGTGCTTTCTTAATCGTAAATCATCCCCGAGAACCAATTAAAGCCCGAAGTGATCAGGAAAGTTTTTCAGACTCCCTTCCCCGAGCACCTGGACCGAAAGGATTTGCATTAATCAACTTTGGCAGATGTGAGATTTCGAGGGGTGGCTTCTGAGGTTAAACTATCTGTTTGTATTTTTATTTTGATTTTTGTTGTGCGATAAGCACCCCAACGGATGCTCGAAAGTGCCTACAATAGAGACGCGTGGATAGGAACCAATTTAGAATAATAACAATAAGCCTATTATATACCCTAGGAAGTAACCAGCATAGAATATTTTATAATAAACTTCCTCTTTTTTATACCACTTGAAATCCCTTAAACCTGTTTCAGCGCTAAAAGTTATAATTATACAAAGAATGATCGAAGTTGACAGATGTCTTAAGGCGGCAATAATAATCATTTATATCGCAGATGTAGAAACCGGTCGACTGTCAAGAAAAAAAATCTTTTATATAATGAAAGGGTTGGGAAAAAATATTAAAAAAGAAAAGATGACCACGAAAAGGGGATGAAAGCCACCCTCTTGAGAATGTTGGGAAATCTCGACGGGACGCCCGCCGTTTAAAAGTCGAAAGTGTTAAATATTCACCCTCATAAGATTTATAAAAATGGGAATCTGGTAAAGCTTTTAAAAAAGGTCGTGAATACTATTAAAAAGGGTGAAATCTAATAAACTTATTTTTATAAGCTTTTCTTTGAGTATAAAAAAATGGTTTGATGTTATGAAACATCTCCTGAGAGGAGTGGCAGAAAAAATTGCGTAAATGAGCTTCAAGACAATGAAAAGGTCGCCTCGTTTGTAGGACAAAATGATAGCCTGGAGACAAAAAATTACGAGTTGTTACAATTTTCTAAAGCTTCACATGATGTAACGGTACAAAGTAGGAGGTTGATTGGTCAAAGGGAACTCTTTTTTCATTTTTTGAAAATGAAAACGGACAAAACTGTTTAACAAGGATAACCGCGGAGCTCGGTAATCCAATTGCGGCTTTCGCATATCGAACGGGGCCAATTTGCAAGTCGGATTTACCCTTTAAATAAACGAAATACTATGTTGAATTCGTAACTCAGGATGGAAACGGACGGAGAAGAACTCCAAATTAACCCCTCATTACGGACAAAACCGGTTAAACGTCGGGCAAAAACAACCTCCCCCTTTCAGTTATTACAAATGTAACCATTGTCCCATTTTACGACTGGCGTACGTTTGTCCAGATTGACAGGCACGCCTTCACGACAATAAAAGAAATGGGTACAATAGGGTTCACATTCAGTCATCTGCCTTCCTGTTTTCCTACATCTAAAAAAATAGGTAAAGCCCAATACCTTTAGATATAGAGGCATCTGTTGAGAAAGACCGCAACTATTCTTTAGGACGGGTCCCCTTAAAAAAGGTGCGAATAGTCTTTTTTTTTATTACATTCTGAACTCATTTCTCCAGTTGTGTTTTTCTATTTGACTTAAAAGGATAGAACTGACAAGTTTATGGTTATGGACGTTCGTAAAAATCCCGGATCAGTGGAGGGAGAGAAAAAAATAAACCTTGGGCAGATTGTCCTGACACGTGCATATACTCGTCTCACGTGTGTTATTCCCCGAAGTTTCCCCCTCCTTCTGGGACGTGAGTCAGCTCAATCGCATTAAATGCACCTCCCGTTTTCCTGTGTCATCCCCCTCATCAACATTTGATCCTCCCCCAGACGAAAATCAACAAATTGACATTTTCATCCCGTCTTCTAATTAACCCTTCCATAAAAAAACTTTTCTTAAAAACTTTTCACAGACAATATTTATAGGGGTTATTTAACAAGCTTATAAAGTCTTAAAAGACTCTCGCAGAAGAGCGAAACCCTTTAAATGATAGTGGGAATGTGAGGTAAAAGGGAATTGGGGCCATCAGGATACTGCAGTAGACTCCACCCAAATAAAAAACCTCTACCTTAAAAAATTTATAAAAAAACTATCTTCATAAAACTGAAAACACTCAAATTTAACGGATCGTTAGAGCGTGTACAAGTGTAACAAGAAAGTCGTTTTTCTTTCGTTCGCATATAAATATTAATGAGAGTCGAAAAGAAGGTTCCTCTCTATAATAAAGACCCTTTCTTTAATTATCATCTTTTTTTTCTGTTGAAAAAATAGAAAGAAACTAAAAGAACTTCACTTGCTTTGTTCGACCATTTGACCGTTGAAAACTATTCTAAAAAAGCCTTAGATCTTGAGAAAATTCAAATTTTTAAAAATCTACAAGTAGTGCAATCTATGCTAAAAAAGCTTTTTTAAAATTTAAAACAACCCTAAAATAAATATTCAAAAAATTCGACTTGAAAAATCCAAAAAGTAAGAAACAAAGTTTCTATGCATTTCTATTTGCAAAAATTTATTTTTGGCTGACTTCCGATAGAAAGGGAAATACAATTTTAATACTTTTCTTATTACGCTCTCCACAAAAGCTAATCAAGAAAACCGCGTAGGTGAACTTTCTTTTTCTGCATACCAACCAAATAAAAAATATGGTAAAACGTTTTTAATTTTTTACTTTCCCCTTTACAAGGAGGATCTTTCAAGAAGCGTCTGGAAACAATAGTGAGTCAGATTCAATAGAATAAGCAAAAGAAAAAGATGCAAACATATCTTAAATCGTATATTCATAACCTCGATAAAGAAAATTGTGATTTATGTAAATGTGAAAGCCACCTGGGATGTAAATCTTGAAGATATGGGGTAAAAAAGCCGTACGTTAAAATATTCAATCAAATATCGAAAGACGTGACTCTTTTATGTGCAGAATTTTTAGCGAATGACAAGAAACTTCCAGGCTTGCCAATTCGTGATCGGAATAATCTGAGAACCTACATTTTAGAGCCTGATTATCTCGATTGCGGGCGAAAGTCACAGGAGCATCCATGGGTCCAAATCGGAAGGTTTAGAAATTAGTTTTCCGAGTGGACTTTTTTTTCTTTAAAGAATAAATGAAAAGTTATAACTGTTGCAAACGTAGGGATTAAATACGGGTTTCTGGTATGTAATTAAGGCTAATGAAGAGGTCCACGGACCGGTCCGGCTTCATGACAACATGATTCTTTTTAATCGACCACTTGGGGGGAAGTTTCACTGAATTTGAAAGTATTTTCGAAATAATTACGGCGGGAAATTATTTCCGATGAGAGGAATCGCACGGAGGGAAACAATATAAATTAATCTTCTGGTTATGGAATAACGAAAGTGAAAGTTCGATTTATATTACGATATTAAAAGTAAAGAAAAAATGGAGGGAACCCAAGGACAAAGAGATCACCGGGTGGAGCAAAACGTTCAAACCTTGACTTTCAGCGATTTTTTGACAGGAAAAACAACTTTTTTTCTTCAACAATTTAATTAAAGCCGAGAATTAGACAGAAGTTCAAATCATTTTAATCCTTGGTTATTTTATATTCATTACATAACAAAAGGTGTGCAGTGTCAAGGCCTGCAACTCTCGACCTTTTTTCCCCTTTTGCAATATTACGTTTAAACACACCCAAAATAACTACAAATAAAGATTTATGTATAAAAATCAAGGATTTAGAAAAACAACTTTTTTTTCTAGACGCTAAAACTATGCTCTGATTATTCTCCGTTAGAAGGAAATGAGATATGATTAGTTAAATATATAAAAATCTAGTAAAACTAGGGCAGAACCAAGAAATAGAGAAAGTAATTTTTTTGGCAGTTTTAATGATGGTTTTTGACCCGTAAAAAAAGACATTTAAAATTTTTAAAAATGGTCAATCAATGAGGATATAATCCAAGTTCTAAATTTAGATGGCGTTTGAATACTGTAGGCGTTGAGGGGCCGTGCGATTGTTTTACCGGTAAGGGGGTCAGGCCAGGGCAGCTGAACCAAACAGGTTTCCTCTTCGTCTCAAGATCTTAAGATCTTAAGTTCGAGCATAAAAAGCGATTTATAAATTTAAAACGCCGTAAAAAATCTTAAACAATTTGTCATTGCTCATGTGGTATTTATTAAATAAAACTTAAATTAAAAAAAATTTTTAAGTGAATAATGGAGTGTGAAGGTGAGTTTCGCGAAATCGAGAAGCAATGTCCGGAAGAGACGCCGAATGTGAGTGAGACAAGTTTGGTGGATTGGTTGGACATACACGGAAATGGTGATATTTGAAAAGAATCATAACTCCAGGTGAGCCTGGGTTGAGGCCATTAACGGGAAACATTTGTTTGATTCGTATGTCGGAAAACTTGAAGATGGAAGCGTCGTAGAACATGAAGAAAGCGTCGAAATTCATTTGGGCGATAGAGATTTAGTACAAGGAATAGATATGACGTTGGTGTCATGAGTAAAGGAGAAGTAGCAGAACTTATAATAGCTCCGATGTTCGCGTACGGTTCGTTGGGAAAAAAATCAAAAGTTCCGCCCAATTCGACCATGCTGTACGATATAGTGCTTCATGATTATTATCCAGAAAGCTCAATTTATCAAATCGACATAGGACGAAGGATAGAGATCGGGTTGAAGAAAAGACAGGGGTAATTACTGGTACACGAGGTGATTACCCATTCGCTATCGATTCTTACAATAGAGCTTTACATTATCTTCATGATGCTTGTTTAGAAGAAAAGCCGAAGAAGACATCGTCGGATTGATAATGGAAGAAAGATTGAAGACTTTAAACAATCTCGGAGCAGCACAGATGAAAGTAAACGCAAAAACTGAAGCGTTAGTTTCATTAGACAACGTTCTCCTTTTACAACCCAATAATGTAAAGGCGCTTTTCCGAAAAGGTCAAATTTTAAAGAAAAAGGAGACTTCGAACAAAGCCTTTTGGCGATCAAGAAGGCAGCTTCGATCGATCCCGAAGACAAGCACGTACAACAAGAACTTTACCTCCTTTTAGAAATCCATAAGAGGGAATGTCAAAAACAGAAAGCACTCTATAAGAAAATGATGGCAGACTGCAATCAAATTAATGAAGTCAAAAAGGACAAATGGATGGCAGCGAATTTAGAGAACATCACTTGGATCGCCGTCGTCGGATTTGCCGCCGTCGCCCTCACCGCGTTGGTCGCTCGGTTAAAAAAATAATTAGTAAATAAATGTCTTTCTTTTGTCTCCTCCCTCAACATTCTCCTTGATATGGACCTTGACGTTCCGAATTCCTTTTCCTACTCATTCGTTCCATACTATCATACGAAAACCATACGAAAAAGGATATTCAAGGTTTTTAAAAAAATTGGCGTGACTTTTATTCCGCGGAGTTCAAGGTAAGCTCAAACGCTAATAACGGTCACAAAAGTGGGGTGATCAACAAAAGAGTTGCTGAAAGAAAAATGCTTTGAAACTGAGTACTTCAAATCTGCTTTTGAGGGTGAAAAGACAAATATCTAAAAACTCTCTAATGTATCTTTAGGGTCGGTGCTAGACTGAAAAACATCCCTTCCGAACACGTGTGTAGAACGCATTTTCGGACAAAAGACGTATTATACTTTGACATTCCCACCCCCATGTTTACCCCATTTGTTTTACCCAGATTGCCTAAATATAAACCATATGTCTTTTCCTTTCATTATTTTTTTTTCGTACCCGACAATACGCATCCTGTTCAAGAAAACAGGTGCCATTTTTGGAAATTACGGGTTTTTGAACCCTTTTTGTTGTATTGAAACGGGAAAGGAATTCTTCGCGTCTTTTCATGTCGCAATGTCGAGACTTGTGGTTGAAGACCATCCGACCGAAAAATACTCTCGAAAAAAAAATCAGCCCTCGAATCATTTTTTTAATCCTAGGTTAACGGTGAAGGTTCCTGTTATTGTTTCAACTATCAAACCTGACACTCGTGGTTGACAAGATGGCTACCAACGGACAAGTACATCGTAACTCACCTGAAACAAAAGAAAAGCTTAAATTAAAAATCTGAATAAAATGAGGCCAAAATTAAAGGAAATGAACTTCCTTCGCTTTTAAACACCTTTGTTAAGCTCTTTACGGCTAATGATTTTGACAGGAAATAAGATTCTAACCGTCCTATTAATAAGTAAAATGTTTAGCCCTGCCAAAAGTAGCTATAAAACCAAAAAATTATAAAAACATTTTAAAACCCCCATAAAATTATAAATGGTGCTAAAATCCTTCAAATTCATATTCTAATGTAGTAAAATAAACTCATTTTATTGAGTTACCAATAATTTTCCTGCCCGTATTTAATGTTATTAAGGCCTTGAGCTGATGAAGGATAACTTGTTTTGCATTTTTAATTTTTTTCAAACAATATTGTTTAATAATTGTCGATAAATGGACACGTTGACAATTTTTCGTTGGAAATAGAATTAGAACCGGAAATTAGGGCAATTTAAGACGATTGGCTTTAGTTGGATGAATTGAATAATAAAAAGATGGGGGAGTAGATTTTTTTTTTTTTGAAAAACGGCGGGAAAAGTCCGGTGGGAAAGTTTGTGGGCGGTATAGGTCGGGATGGGATGAAACGTACGGAGCTCAGGGGAGTTCGGGAAAACCTCTTGGCCGCTTTGCTATCCTCGTCCTGGTAGGAGCGACGCCCCCTGAATGATAGACAAGTCAAAAGAGGGTGGTGAAAACAGGTCAAAACATCCTTTCAAACAATCATAAATGACATTCAGGATCTCATAAGCTCCAAAATTTGATAAAAATGAAGCAAAAATAAAGGGAAAAGTTATTATCTTTGAGTTACACATGAAAAGATGATTTTTCGGTGGAAAAAAGGAGATAAATATTTAAATTTATGATTAACAGTTATCATCCCTTTATAACGTTTTGTTTCTCACGTAGACCCTCTATTTTATCCTGGATAAAAAAGAAAAGAAAAATCCATGTGGACGTCTAGGTGATTTTTTACAATTACCTCCCTTCGGGTGTCCACTAACCGGATTGCTACGTGACTCAAAAGAAGGATCTTAGGTTTATAAATTATCGACAAAACACCCTCGAAACAACCCGGAAGGGGGAAAGAGCCGGGAAATAACTCCCTGGTGTTTATAGATCTTTGTTAATTTAAAACGGAGTGAGGGTGAAAAACCCCTATTTAAGGGGGTACTGACCGAAAAAAATCGAAATTTTTTTTATTTATTTTATTAAAATTTCATCTGTCCCGGTTCTCATGATATATCATTTATCAAAATCAGATGTCTAGAATAATTTTAAAAAATTTTTGAAAAAAAAATTCACATGATTTTACAATGCTAAATCCTATGATATCAGCTGATAAGCACACTGATAACAGGGGTAGAAGGGTCTGTTTTGAATTTCCGTGGTCATATGATCTTAAAAACGGGCAAATTATTGAAAAAACAATCATCTGTATCGATTTTATCGACTAAAACCATAGACAAAGAAATGAGAAAGTTCCCGCTATTTTTTGGTTTTTTGCCTCTCCTGTAAAATCGTGTTTTTTGACCTATCGGAACAGCTGGCTCAGGCTGTGATGGACCTATCGAGTTCGGATTTTTTTTAAACGACGCAGAATCGCCTAATCTAAAATTCTACAGAAACGATTTAAGATAAGTTGTGCCGTTTTTTTTAATTAATTTTTTTAAGGCGGAAAAAATCAATCAAAAAAATTTTTTTTTTGAAAGTCGTACTTTTTCCCCTCAAAGTGTTATTTCAAAAAATTTTTTCTGTAGATTTGTAGATTAGTGATTGTAGAAGTGTAGAAAAAGTTTGAAGACAATCGGATAAGAAATAGCCGAGTTAGGTGTACCTAAAGATGCCATTTTTACTAAGTAAAAAACAGCTGGCAGTACCCCTTAAACCGTGTTTAAAAAAAAGTTGTCGAAAGAGGCTTTTGAAGATGCGAGACAATTAAAGGAGGAAGGAAAAAAAAACACGTCTTGACCGTTTTAAAAGGATGCAAAAGGTGAAAGTATATTTGAGTCATCTCTGAATCACGACGGCCTATTTCAGATTTTAAAACCGATCGGCACAACGTGAATTTTCCAGCTTCTCAATCGATTTTTAGATTTTTTTTCTTGGAGTTCCCTTAATTGAACATCTTTTTACCCTAAGAGGGGTTTTTTATAACTTAAAAGGCTCCTCGGGACGCTTTTCGAATACCAAAAAAGGGATTTGCATATCAAGAGTTTTAATTATAAAAAATTAATTAATTCAGTTTTTAGGTGTTTTGGATGTTTGTGTGGGTTTGGGACGAACGGACGTTTCAATAGACCCCGGCAAGGGACATTTTTATAGAATGATCTAATGAATTATTAATCAGATGTCTTTCGACATTAAACTTTCGACATTAAAGTATAAACTTCATTGTTTACAGCCTTTTAAAATAAACAAAGATTTTGTACAGAATAAAAATTACTGAAGCTTCCTAAACGTGGTTTGAGGAGAAATGATGCCAATTTTAAAGTAAAAAGTAAAAAAAGCTTTCTTTCAGAAAAAACCTTTTTTGGCTGCAGAAGAGAGAGAAAAAGTAGTTTTGGGTAAAGAAAAAGAAGATAAATGATGACAGGAAGGGAATCAAGTTAAAAACAAAAGAGATTTTTTTTAAATATTATTTTACAGTATTTTTTTTATACGAACAACGCAGGAAGTTAGATATGGAAATAGGATTTTTCGATGATGTAGCTGAAAGAGAAAGAAAAAACTTGGAAATTTTATATTTAAAAGGTCTGGTTTGTTAAGTCATGTTTTTTCTTTTCTGTCTTTCTCGTTCTCGAAACGGGTTTGTAAAGTGCGTGCGCGTTTGTAGAAAAAATAAAAGGTCTACCTGAAAAAAGGTACACGCGGTCTTAAAACTTCCCCGTCCTTACCTGAGTGTACAGCCTCGTCTTCTTCGAGTTTGACGTGCCTCCTCTCCTGCGCTTTATTCGCGGCGGACGATAAAATGGTTTCGTCGTGAGTTTGCTCGATGACGATGACGGGGACGTCTTCTTTGGGCTTCGGCCCTGCGCGTGTCAAAATAGTCGATGAGCTTCTGCTTAGTTTTCGGGAAGAAGAACGTCTTATTAATGATAAAGGTGATCTTTGTCCTGGCTGCTTGGAAGGTGAAGCAGATGGCGATTTTGATATCGCTTCCAAAGCTTGGGCAGATGAGGACAAAAGTTTAGCCGAGACTTTTAACAACGGTGAGCGTATTCTAGCAGTAGGTGAATGAGGAATGGTCAATCTGGGAGATTTCAAAGGGCTTTTCGAAGGCGAAATACGCCTCAAGACAGGTTTAGGCCTTTCCGTCACCCTCGCCACGATTTTCTTCGGCTCCTCCTTCTTCACACTGGGACTCCTCAAGATCTTCTTCGGCGACTTATCTTGAACCGGCGACTTCTCACCGAGCGGTACGTAGAACGTCGAACGACGGCGGTTCCCGCCATTCGTGTTTTCGGCGTCTGTTATCATCACGTCATCACACAAAAAATCACTGAAGACACAAACACAGTACGCGCCAAACGCTCGACAAGCATGAACTGGTCTACGGTTCCCTTCTCCGACGCCGACGAACGGGCAACTCGGGACTTCTCGGCCTTTTACGCCCCGTCCCGACAGGATTTTACATTCTCGACTCTCAACTCCTCCCTTCACGATATTACTTTCTAGTTTTTAATATTAAAATCAACATTTCTATATTATAAACCTCTCTTTTTCTCTCTCTATGTAAAATTTATAAATATTTTACTCAATATAAACTTTTATTAAACCTCAATTAAAAATAAATCAATCAAAACGATAAGATAAGTTATCAATTCGGGTCATTTTTTTCTTCTGTCAAATGTAGGAACTTAAAAAAAATTACGTCCCAACTTGAAGATCTACTTTAAAAATAAATAAAAAATTTCAAACATAGATTTTTATCAATTTTAGGTAAAAATAGGATGTGAAACTAATAATCCATGCGATATTTTAACTTTGCCCTCATATTTGGCCAATTAAATAAAAGGGTGGTTTAATCCGGACATTCTTAACGAGTGAGTGGGCCTCGAAGGAAGCTATTAAATTGTCTGAGGGTCCCCTCGTTTCAAAAGGTCTTCTTAATTGCCTATTTTATTCAATATTTTCACTCTTTTTTAAATAAAGGTGACGTAACAATTAATAAAATTTGATTAACTACTGTTATGACGTTGCAATTTAACTTTTATTGTAAACGCATCTGTATCTGTAATAAGAGAGGTAACATCTGCCCCCCTCATATTTGTGTTTACATTTTTTTTAAGGGAGGGTGTTTAAAATCATACGGGACCATTTTTTGATTTTTTAAGTTTGAAAATGAGAAAGTTCGTTGTTGAAAATAAACGATTTCGATTGATTTTTTACGGTCAGGAAGTCGTTTTTCGGGAGTTCTTAAACCACGGTAAACGATTATTCACGTGGAAATCGACCCCAATATGTCTGCGAAGCGCAAAACGTCCTTAATCCTCTAAACGTTTTTGGCAGGTTCATCAAACCTTTTTTTGTTTTCGAAACCCGTTTTTTACAGTTGATCAATAAAACGTTTTTTAATCATTCTTTCTGCAATAACGGCCAAACGGTTAACTGGAATTGGAAAAGGAATTAGAAAAAATTTTTACTACTATGATTTCTTCTGGAAGTAAGTCGGCAAAATTCTGTGGGTCATGTGGCTACAAAAATGAGATTTTGGTGGATACGCCCAGACTCCCAGAACACCTGTCAAACGGGGTTTATCTGCACACAAAAAAATCCTGTACCAATGGGATTCATTTGTTAAAAAACCGAGGCAAAAACCAGTAAAAGGGGTTTCTCTGTCAAAAAAAAGGAAACTAACAAAAATCCTGAAAAAATTTGTCCAAAACAAAAGAAAAAAAAAATCTAAAAAGTTTTGTCAAAAAAAGAAACTAAAAAAATCCTGAAAAATTGTCCAAACAGAGAGAAAAAAAAAAAAACCAAAAAGCCTAAAAAGGTTTCTCTGTCAAAAAAAAGAAAAAAAAAATCCTGAAAAATTTGTCCAAAAACAAAAAGAAAAAAAAAAAAAAAAAAAAAAAAACTAAAATCCTGAAAAATGTCCAAACAGAGAAAAAACCCCAAAAGCCTGTAAAAATTTGTCCAAAACAGAAAGAAAAAAAAACCAAAAAGTCCTGTAAAATGGGTTTCTCTGTCAAAAAACAAGAAAACTAACAAAAATGAAAAATTTGTCCAAAAACAGAAGAAAAAAAAATCCTGTAAAAACGGGGTTTCTCTCAAAAAAACAGGAAACCTAAAAAAATCCTGAAAAAATTGTCCAAAACAGAGAAAAAAAACCAAAAGTCCTGTAAAAATTTGTCCAAAAAAGAAAGAAAAAACAAAAAAAATCCTGTAAAAATGGGGTTTCTCTGTCAAAAAAAAAAAAAAAAATCCTGAAAAAAATTTGTCCAAAACAGAAAAAAAAAAACCAAAAGTCCTGTAAAAACGGGTTTCTCTGTCAAAAAAACAAGGAAACCTAACAAAATCCTAAAAATTTGTCCAAAACAGAAAGAAAAAAAAAAAATCCTGTAAAAATTTGTCCAAAAACAGAAAGAAAAAAAACCAAAAAGTAAAAATGGGGTTTCTGTCAAAAAACGAGGAAAACTTCCCAAAATTCCTTTAACAGGGGTTTGGATGAGTTAAAACCAGGAAAACGCCAGACAAACCAAAAAAACTCCCAAAATCTGGGAAAAAGAGGTTTTCTAATACTCCTCGGTCTTTTTGGCGCCATTTTTTCAGCGTTTTCGGACGGAAAAAAAAAAATTCAGATTTTGCATGACAAACAAACAATCTGGTTATTTGACTGAAAGGAGGGATTAAAACCCTTTTATGAATAACCGAAGGAGAAACGAATAGGTTTTTTTTATAGGGGAGCAAAAGATAAATAGAGAGTGACGAAAGGATTGAAAGGGTAAAAAAAACTAGAAAACGTAGATAAATGGACCATATAAAGTTTAAACGTTATTATTTACAATTACTATTTGAAAAAAAGGTTCAATCCGTTATACGTGTCCCTTCGCAGTGAATGCGTCACGACGTCACGACACGTGTGGAAATTCCGATATCCATGTTCTGAACCTGGTCCTCACGATGTGAGAGAAAAAAAATTTTTTTGCGAAAAGTTTTTAAAGAAAAAAGAGTTTGGGAAGTTGCGGGGGCGAATTTCTTGATTAGAATCTCTAACGAGAGATAAAATGTCAGAAGAAATTTTAAGCCCGCTACTGGAATTTTCGCTTCCTGGTTAAAAGAGAAAGATCACGATTGGGTTACTCAAGAGGACCAAATATGTGCCAACTGTTATCTAGGTCGGAAGGTTATCCCCGCCGTTCCTTTTCTTCAAAGCCCGTCTTGGCTTTTTGTCCAACTTATCGTTTTGACCCTTTGATTAATAATGGCTCAAGTGGGGGATCACCCTTATCGTCCCTTGATTCCCATGAGATGTTTCTTCCCACCAGCTATCACCCTCAATCTGATTAATTTCTGTCCATCACTTGACCCTACTTCATAGGTTTACCAAATGAAAAATTAAACTTCTGTAAGGGTGACTTTCATATGTAAAAACATACACATTAATTCATTTGAAGGGTTGACGACGTCTTATCTGGCCAATCTTCGGAATTAGCATATCTGATACGGCGGTTACCACAAAGACAAAGGTTATCGCCGGTTTTTGTCCCGGGGTATCCGCTTTCTATGCCTTTTTCGTCGGTCACTTGAGACCGGAAAAAAATCTCTTTGTTAAGGAAATTGAATACTTAAGGTCTTTTTGTGCGCAGTTTCAATATTTCCCAGGAGTACTTGTCTTTTTGAGTTGAAAATTGAGGAAGTTTTTTAGAACAGCGGCAGAGGCAGTAACTCCAAAGACAAATTTACGATATTGAGATACACGCACCGAAACGGCTTTCAATGTACAACTTCAATTTAATTTAGCCAAGTGTGAAATCTTGTTTGCCAAGTCTCTAAACTTATCTAATCCTGTAGGGAAATCATCTCATTAATGTTGAATTCCAACATATTTATTATAAATTAAAAGCAAAACAAGGAAGACACCGCATCCGGAGAATCAATGGAGTCACAGTTCGCCGGTTTCGAAATTATGTTTACACCAAAGTTAATGACCCTCGAACTATCCAAAAAGGGGAGGGAAAATATTGAACTATGAGCCCGAAAAACAGAAACGGATATATAAAATTATTCGAATTTTTTTTCCAGGTTAACAATGTAGACAAACAAAAAGGGGAGAGATGTTCACACAGCTCTTTGGGGAGATACATTAATGCTGTGGCATGCACTACGACAATATAAAAACAGACGGTGAAAGGCCTAGTCAGTATGTTCTCAACACTTGCTGAGGTAACATCCACCCTCAGATTTATTACTTAAAAACCCAACCTTATAAAAAAAAAAAAAAGTCGATTTATGTCTTTCCTCCCCACAAAAAGTTTCATTTCTATTCCTTTAAATTCCTTGGAGTTTCAGAATTTTTGTTAATAAAGCGGTTCTTTTATAAAGCACATGGGATTAGACAGCTTTTTTGAATTTTTTAAGAATCATCCTTTGAGGTTTTCTAGAACTGTAACCATCGTACAAATAAGGAATGACAATTTTCTACCTTTTTGATTGCTTAAAACACATTTATTCGATATTGAGGTCACTTCCTGAACGAAAAAAAAAATCTCGTGTGGAGTGTTAAAAGGCCCGGAGCTTGTTCACGCCTTCCCTTTTTGTTAATCCGAGATCCATTCGTTAGATTAGAATTTGAACTCTTGAGCAATGAAGTTTGGTCGGGTATTTCTCATGCACGTTGAAGTTCTGAATGCCAAAATGCTTAAATTAAATGGAGTCTAGCATTTTTAGCTCCAAAATATTATAGGAGAAATTTCGCACTTATGAGTTTAAAATCCGCCGTTCATATCCGTTAACGGTAAAATAAACCGACAAAACGGTTAAACTCGGTTTAAATCGTAAACTAGTTCAACTCATTTGCTCCATGTAAAATTACGAGGCTTAGCGCTATTTTTCGTCAATCTTTACGACCAATAAATGTCAAGCCGTCAAGGGAAGGACTCCGTGGGAAAAGACGGTCGACTATGTTAATCCTTATTGTAAATCCCCCAAGCAAACGAGACCCTTTTTTGATTAAAACTTCCCCGAAAATTTATCGCCCATCGGAAGTTCACTAGAATAGAACGACGCAAAAACAAAAGAAGATTAAAATATAAATAAAATGTTACATTTATTACTTTTAAGCCCATGAATGCTTTCCCCCTCTGTAATAAACTGGAATCTGGGCCTCAAAGACGTAAGGTCAAAATGTCGAATAAATCTTCACTTTTTCAAGAAAACTATCGCAATTTTGATCCATTTGAATTTTGTTTAGAAGTATACCGGGTGATTTTTCGAATTTTT
>JACGAQ010003791.1:0-24097 GCA_014119065.1 Orius insidiosus
AACAGTAGCTAGCTCGTCATATTGTGAGCTAAACAGTAGTTAAATCGTCATATTGTCAGCTAAACCGTCGTTAGACAGTCATATTATCAGCTAAACAGCCGCTAAATCATCATATTTTTAGCTAAACAGTCGTGAATTGTAATATTCTCAACTAACAGTAGCTAGATCGTCATATTGTCAGCAAAACAGTCGATAGATTGTCATATTTATGACGACTAAACAGTCGTTAAATCGTCATATTGTCAACTAAACAGTCGTTAGATAGTCATATGTCAGCTAAACAGCCGCTAAATCATCATATTTTAGTTAAACAGTCGTTTGATTGTAATATTCTCAACTAAAAAGTAGCTAACGTCATATTGTCAGCTAAACAGTCGTTAAATCGTCATATTGTCAGCTAAACAGCCGCTAATCATCATATTTTTAGTTAAGCAGTCGTTAGATTGGAATATTCTCAACTAAAAAGTAGCTAGCTCGTCATATTGTCTGCTAAACAGTCGTTAAATCGTCATATTGTCAGCTAAACAGTCGCTAAATCATCTATTTTTTTTAATACAGTCGTTAGATTGTAATATTCTCAACTAAAGTAGCTAGCTCGTCGTAATGTCAGCTAAACAGTCGTTAGATAGTCATCTTGTCAGCTAAACAGCCGCTTAATCATATATTTTAGTTAACAGTCGTTTGATTGTAATATTCTCAACTAAAAAGCTAGTTCGTCATATTGTCAGCTAAACAGCCGCTTAATCATCATATTTTTTAGTTAAACAGTCGTTTGATTGTATATTCTCAACTAAAAAGTAGCTAGCTCGTCATATGTCAGCTAACAGTCGTTAAATCGTCATATTGTCAGCTAAACAGTCGTTAGATAGTCATCGTTAAATCGTCATATTGTTAGCTAAACAGTCGTTAGATAGTCATATTGTCAGCCAAACAGCCGCTAAATCATCATTTTTGTTAAACAGTCGTTATTGTAATATTCTCAACTAAAAAGTAGCTAGTTCGTCATATTGTCAGCTAAACTGTCGTTAAATCGTCATATTGTCAGCTAAACGTCGTTAGATAGTCATATTGGTCAGCTAAACAGCCGCTAAATCATCATATTTTTAGCTAAACAGTAGTTTGATTGTATATTCTCAACTAAAAAGTAGCTAGTTCGTCATATTGTCAGCTAAACAGTCGTTAAATCGTCATTGTCAGCTAAACAGTCGTTAGATAGTCATATTGTCAGCTAAACAGCCGCTAAATCATCATATTATTAGTTAAACAGTCGATAGATAGTCATTGTCAGCTAAACAGTCGTTAGATAGTCATATTGTCAGCTAAACAGCCGCTAAATCATCATATTTTTAGCTAAACAGTAGTTTGATTGTAATATTCTCAACTAAAAAGTAGCTAGCTCGTCATATTGTCAGCTAAACATCGTTAAATCGTCATATTGTCAGCTAAACAGTCGTTAGATAGTCATCGTTAAATCGTCATATTGTCAGCTAAACAGTCGTTAGATAGTCATATTGTCAGCCAAACAGCCGCTAAATCATCATATTTTTAGTTAACAGTCGTAGATTGTAATATTCTCAACTAAAAAGTAGCTAGTTCGTCATATTTGTCAGCTAAACAGTCGTTAAATCGTCATATTGTCAGCTAAACAGTCGTTAGATAGTCATATTGTCAGCTAAACAGCCGCTAAATCATTATATTTTTAGCTAAACAGTAGTTGATTGTAATATTCTCAACTAAAAAGTAGCTAGTTCGTCTATTCAGCTAAACAGTCGTTAAATCGTCATATTGTTAGCTAAACAGTTGTTAGATAGTCATATTGTCAGCTAAACAGCCGCTAAATCATCATATTTTAGCTAAACAGTAGTTTGATAATATCTCAACTAAAAAGTAGCTAGTCGTCATATTGTCAGCTAAACAGTCGTTAAATCGTCATATTGTCAGCTAAACAGTCGTTAGATAGTCATCGTTAAATCGTCATATTGTCAGCTAAACAGTCGTTAGATAGTCATATTGTCAGCTAAACAGCCGCTAAATCATATATTATTAGCTAAACAGTAGTTTGATTGTAATTCTCAACTAAAAAGTAGCTAGTTCGTCTATTGTCAGCTAAACAGTCGTTAAATCGTCATTGTCATAAACAGTCGTTAGATAGTCAATTGTCAGCTAAACAGCCGCTAAATCATCATATTATTAGTTAAACAGTCGTTAGATTGTATATTTTCACTAAAAAGTAGCTAGTTTGTCATATTGTCAGCTAAACAGTCGTTAAATCGTCATATTGTCAGCTAAACAGTCGTTAGATAGTCATATTGTCAGCTAAACAGCCGCTAAATCATCATTTTTAGTTAAACAGTCGTTTGATTGTAATTTTATCAACTAAAAAGTACTAGTCGTCATATTGTCAGCTAAACAGTCGTTAGATTGTCATTATATCATATTTTTACTCTCACAAATCACCGCGTTATGTTCAAGGACGGACTTAGGGGGCTGTCCTTTGGAGACTAAATGTGTTTGGGTGTTTTAACATCTTTTTTAGCGGGTTTTTCGGAGCTTATCTTCAGTCCGTTCATTTCACCTGAAGAGACCTATTAGGTCGAACCGATCGCGAACTTGTGTAATATTGAAACTTAAGAGATATAAGCGAGATACGGCGGTTTATTTTTCATGAGCAGTATAATTATAAAAAGAATGATACGAAAAGTGGAAATGTCTTTTTTTATCTCTTCGCTCGTTGGATTAATGTCGAACATTTTCCTCAACAGATTCTCGCGTTAACGCCCCGCCCCACGGCGAAGACCTCCCCGAGTCGATATAACGTTTTATTTTCCCACAAGTTACTTACATCTCTCTCGTTAGATTGCCTCCTTTTCTTGCCTCCACGGAGTCGCGATTTATGGGCCGTTGTCATTCCTCACAGTATAGCCGCCTAATCTTTACAAACACCGGACCAAAAACATTTTCGCCCATTTAAACGTTATATCTACATAGGGACGAATAATCTTGATTTACTCCTCGTAAACATATAATTTTAAACATTGTTATTCTTGAAATTATTTTCTTTTCTTTTTTATTCTCCCCCGAGGGATTCCGTAAAGCATCCCCTGAATGTAAGAAGTGTTTTACGCTAGATTTACCTGAATTCCTGACCTCTTTTCCAGGAATTTTCACTTAATATGTGTTGGCATTATTAAACCGTAAAATTCAAAAAAATTTTGGGTGTTACATTTTCAGCAATGTAGTGAAAAATCATTGGATTAGAGTTTGTAGGCCGAAAGAAAGGGGGAAAAAATTTTTTTTCTCATTTCCTCAGTCGAAATCCGAGAAAAGCTTCCAAATACAGTAAAACGGGATTTCTAGGCCTAAAAGCAACGAAAATATCAAAAAATAAGATTAAAGTGAGGTTTTATGGTCATATTGTCAGCTAAACAGTCGTTAGATAGTCATATTGTCAGCTAAACAGCCGCTAAATCATATTTTTTAGCTAAACAGTAGTATGATGATTTAGCGGCTGTTTAGCTGACAATACTATCTAACGACTGTTTAGCTGACAATGACCATAAAACCCTCACTTTAATCTTATTTTTTGATATTTCGTTGCTTTTTAGGCTAAATCCCGTTTTTACTGTATATTGGAAGCTTTTCTCGGATTTTCGACTGAGAATGAGAAAAAAAAAAAAAAAAAAAAAAAAAAAAAAAAAAAAAAAAAAAAATTTTTTCCCCCTTTCTTCGGCCTATTTTTTATTTTTAGCTAAACATAGCGAATCAGAGGAAGCTCACGATGGAGTGGGAGGAGAAGGACGCTGTCCTACAAACAATTGTGAAAAAACTCGAAAAAGTGATCAGAAATAGTGGAAATTTGAAAGCTGAGTATCGGGAAGACATCAAGAACGCGATAATTGATTTAACAGAACTTTACAACGGACTAAAGAAGCAAAATTCGGACTTAAAATCGACAACTGTGAGAGCCAGGGAGAGAGGGGAAGCCGCTCTTTCAATCCCTTCATACGCCTCCGCCACGAAAAACAAAGGTACGACAACCCAACATACGATATTATTATCACTCCTAAGTCAAACAACACCAATTCAGAGGATACCAAAAAAGTTATAAAAGAAAAAATTAATATCGTGGAACTTAAGGTTGGGGTTAGGTCAGTAAAACAAATCTCAAACGGGAGAGTTTGATTAGGACAAGTTCAAGGTCAGAAAGCGACAAACTCGCAGATTCGATAAACAAACACTGCGAATCGCAACTCGAAGCTAAAATAAAGCAGAAAAATCTCCCCAGATTAATGATCTTTAATGTACCCGAAGAGATCAACGCTCAAAACGCCAAAGATGTGATTATCAAACAAAATCCTGACATATTCTGTGATACTAACTATAAGATCGAAACCAAAGCTTTAATTACCTCAAAAATAAACGTATTCCAAACCGTCTAGTCATTGAAGTAGATCCAAAAACGAGAAAGAATATATGGACGCTAAAGGCCTGAAAATCGAATGGTCCATCTGTCGGGTCGCTGACAATGTATACGTACGGAGATGCTTTAATTGTAGCCGGTATCATTCAGGTACTTGCCAAAATGAAACGGCATGCCCAAAATGTGGTGGAAACCATGAATTTAAGACCTGCAAGGTAAAAGAGGACGAACAAAAATGCGTTAACTGTGTTCATTTTAATTCTTTATTGAAATCGGACCGAGATACAAAAGTGTCAACAAACCACGCCGCCTTTGATAACCGCAAATGCTCCTCTTATCAGAGAATTATCGAACGAGTCAAGCAAAGTATCGATTATGAAATATAAGATAGTACAAATCAATTTAGACAGATCAACTGGCGCAGCTGGCGGGCTTTACGAATTTATGTCGAAACAAAAAGTAGATTTAGCCCTAATACAAGAACCGTACTGTCGACTAGATCAAATTGCCGGCGTCCCAAAGCAATGGCGAGTGTTTTCCTATGGCGAAGGCCGTAAAAGAGCTGCCATCATAGTCTCAAACGCCAATTTAGACGTAATTTTGTACACACAATACTCAGACGAAGACTTCGTCGTAATAGAAGTCATAGGTAAAAACGAAGTCTCCTTTTTAGTAGTCAGCGCGTACTTCTCGAAACCGACCGGCCAAACTCTAGACATCCTCGAAAATGACTTGGAAAAAATAACCAATATCAAAAAAAATTACGCTAATAGTCGAATCGTCATCGGGGCGGACTCTAACTCACGTTCTGGGATGTGGTTTGATCGTATTACTGACGACGTGGATCGGCTTTGGAAGAGTACATATCGCAAAACAGCCTCTTGGTAATGAATGAAGACGATGGGTTCCGACTTTTCAGACGAGTAGGGGATCTAGTAGCATAGATGTAACGTTATGCACTTCGGGAATGGCCAAATTTGTGAAGAATTGGGCGAAACTCGCAGATCAGTGCTCGTCCTTTCACTCTTTGATCACCTTCGACATAACCGACAGTAAAAGAAAAACGATCGCGAGCGACTATGTCTGCTCGACAACGAAATATAAAGTAAAAGAGGCCGATTGGAGTAAATTTATCGAGGAAATGTCAGCGAACTTAAAAGGATACTTATTGAGTCATTCATCAACCACCGGAAATGAACATGATCTACACGATACATCGGAAATAGACTTCGAAATGTCCAAATTTATCACAAATTACCCAGATATTGATGAGTCAACACAAGACTTCATGCGTATTGTTACTAACGCTAGCGACAGTACCATTCCTAGGTACTCAAAAGGACCTCATTTGAGTAAAAACCAGTCGGTACCGTGGTGGAACCAAGAATTAACGACTTTTAGGAAAATGGTCAGGAAACTGCGAAGAAAGTATCAACGCTCAACCATCGACGACGTAAGGCAAGACCGGAAAAAAGAATTTATGGATGCAAAAGTTAAGTATAATGAAAAGATTAAAAACGCCAAAATGAATTCGTGGAAAGAGTTTTGCAATATCACCGGGAAAAACTCACCATGGAATGCGGCCTACAAGATCGCAGCAGGAAAAAGAAGGACAGCAACTACGTTCACTACTATCAAGCTGGAAGATGGAACCTTCACAAGGAACTTCGAAGAAACGCTTAACGCTGTAATGGACAAGTGTGTGCCCAAAGATAGAATTAAGAATGAAGACGCTCATAAAAGAACAATCGCAGAAAATGAAGTTGATATCCAAACCGAAGATGACATCGAGTTTACGATTAGTGAAATAAGAAGAGCAATTAATGAAACGAAAGAAAAGACCCCTGGTGAGGATGGCCTGACCAAGTCGATATGGGAAGTAGTGTTCAATAACTACCCGAAAACTGTTCAAAGAATTTATAATCAATGCCTCGAGAAAGGTAATTTTCCGAAAATCTGGAAACATTCGACACTTATTTTACTTTTAAAACCTGGGAAGGAAAACTCCCTAGAACTGTCGAAATACAGGCCTATCAGCTTACTACCGGTAGCTGGAAAAGTCCTCGAACGCCTCTTAATAGATAGAATTTTGCATCACCATTACAAAAACGATTTATTGTCAGAAAGACAGTTTGGATTTCGACCCCGGGTAAGTACCGTGGAGGCGCTACATGCAGTAAAAACCTGCATCGAAAAGGAAGATGGGAAAAGATCTCTCTTAATTTCACTCGATGTTCAAGGAGCCTTTGACAGTGCCTGGTGGCCGGCCATTTTTAGACAACTGCATAAAAACAAATGTCCGAAAAACCTATTCAATCTATCTCGAAATTACTTCAAAGACAGATACGCGACATATAAAACGCCGAATGGGAAATTCACTAGAAAAGCTGAAATGGGATGCCCCCAGGGCTCCTGCTGCGCCCCTGGATACTGGAATATCTTATACGATACAGTCTTAAGATTAGATTTCGACGAAGAAGACGACGTTCAAATTTTTGCTTTCGCCGATGACCTTTTAGTGATAGTAAGACAGAAAGACGAGGGCCTATTGCAGATAGCAGCGAACCGGAGCCTTGCCAAGGTTGAAACATGGTCAAAACGAAATAAAATAATTTTCAACCCGAAAAAATCGCAAGTTCTGCAAGTAACCAGACGCCGTTGCACTAGTGACCTGAGGATATTTTTAGGGGCGAACGACTTCCAGTAGTAGAAACAATGAAATACCTGGGAGTGTTAATCGATAAAAGGCTATCATGGAAAAAGCATGTCGAGATGGTCTGTCAAAGGGCGTCTGGCCTGATAAACATGTTAGCAAGATCAGCCAAGGTCTATTGGGGCCTTAAGAGCGAAGCACTAGACATTATTTACAAAGGAGCAGTGTTGCCCATTTTATCCTATGCGGCCCCGATCTGGGCGAACTCACTGAATATCACTCAAACCAGATTCCTTCGTAGAACGCAAAGACTAATGTTGTTAAGGATTTTAAAAGGTTTTCGCACGATATCCTTTGAAGCTGCATGTACTCTAACTGGCCACCCACCGATCGAACTCCACCTTAAGAAAACTTCTGACTTTTACGCGATATGGAAAATGAACAACCCGGGAATAGGACCGGAATACCCGATAGATCAACCTGCACCAGTGTCGTCATGGCTGCACCCGTCATTTTCCTTGGAATTCGATCAGGAAACCACAACTGGCCTCAACATCTACACGGATGGCAGCAGGATCGATGGAAACGTAGGCTGCTCGATGGTCGCACTGATGGAATCGAATGACGGATCATCGCATCCTATTTGCAGAAACGCTTCAAACTGGCACCCTGGTGCTCAAACAATCAGGCTGAGCTGTTAGCTATTGATATGGCGTTAGAGTGGTTCTGGGAGAGGTCGGAAAACGCTGTGGACGAAGTTACCATCTGGACTGACAGTCAGGTGTCATTGGCGAAGATAATAAATGGAAAAGGAAGCCAAACCGTGGAAAACGTAAGGAAGAAATTACAAAGCTTAAAAGCAGCCCAAACAAGAGTCAACATAAGATATGTCAAAGCGCACGCGGGAAATAAAGGAAACGAGGAAGCTGATGCAGAGGCGAAGAAGGCGGCAAAGGACAGGCACCTCGAGGAAACATTTGATAAAGTACCGGCCTCATACTTAAAAAAAGAGATTACAAACGAATTAAATCGGAATTGGGAAAAACTATGGGCTGAAAGCCGCAACGGATCCCAAACCAAAAGATATTTCCCTTCGATAAAATCAAGATTACAAGTACAATTTCCCCTGGGTTACAAGTTAACCCAGGTCTTGTCTGGGCACGGAAAAAATAAGGCTTATCTGAAGCGGTTCCACATTACTGAAAATGATGTATGCGACCTATGCAGCATGGCCAGCCCACAAACTTGGGAACATCTCATAGAGGAGTGCGATGCATTTGAAAAGGAGAGGTACCCCCTGATTAGATCAGTGGTTTTGGCGGGAGAACGTTGGCCTACCTCCCCGGAAAAGCTGATGAGGACGTTTTCTCGGCAATTCATCCAATTCATTGACAATATGGACTTTTCAAAACTTGAATAAAAAGATTAAAAAAAAAAAAAAAAAAAAAAAAACATAAAATATTATTTGATATATAATTAGAGTCACAATATGTCTACAAAACCTGTAATCATGTATGGGCGCAGGTGGCTATGAAATAAACTCCCTTTCTCTAGGGTTACTAGGGAAAGGAAAAAGAAAAAAAAAAAAAAAAAAAGCTAAACAGTAGTTGGATTGTACTCAATTTGAGTTAGGCATAATTCTGATGGCATATTTTGTGGATAATCCAATTTCGTTGGTAGTTTAACCCTATTACCAACATAAAATGCGTAGTTGGCTAAGTCATTTTTTATCAATATTTTGAGTTAGGTATTGTTTCTGATGGTAAATTTTGTGGAGAATCGAATACCGTTGGTAGTTTAACCCTATTGCCAACAGAAAACGCATAGTTGGCTAAGTCATTTTTATCAATTTTGAGTTAGGCATAGTTTCTGATGGTAATTTTGTGGAGAATCGAATTACGTTGGTAGTTTAACCCTATTGCCAACAGAAAACGCGTAGTTGGCTAAGTAATTTTTTATCAATTTTGAGTTAGGCATAGTTTCTGATGGTAAATTTTGTGGAGAATCCATTCCGTTGGTAGTTTAACCCTATTGCCAACAGAAAACGCGTAGTTGGCTAAGTCATTTTTTATCAATTTTGAGTTAGGCATAGTTTCTGATGGTAAATTTTTAGGAGAATCGAATTCCGTTGGTAGTTTAACCCTATTGCCAACAGAAAACGCGTAGTTGGCTAAGTCATTTTTTATCAATTTTGAGTTAGGCATAGTTTCTGATGGTAAATTTTGTGGAGAATCCAATTCCGTTGGTAGTTTAACCCTATTGCCAACAGAAAACGCGTAGTTGGCTAAGTCACTTTTTATCAATTTTGAGTTAGGCATAGTTTCTGATGGTAAATTTTGTGGAGAATCGAATTCCGTTGGTAGTTTAACCCTATTGCCAACAGAAAACGCGTAGTTGGCTAAGTCACTTTTTATCAATTTTGAGTTAGGCATAGTTTCTGATGGTAAATTTTGTGGAGAATCCAATTCCGTTGGTAGTTTAACCCTATTACCAACAGAAAACGCATAGTTGGCTAAGTCACTTTTTATCAATTTTGAGTTAGGCATAGTTTCTGATGGTAAATTTTGTGGAGAATCCAATTCCGTTGGTAGTTTAACCCTATTACCAACAGAAAACGCATAGTTGGCTAAGTCACTTTTTATCAATTTTGAGTTAGGCATAGTTTCTGATGGTAAGTTTTGTGGAGAAAACATATCGACTGCACCGAAATGTTAAACATATCGACTGAACCGAAATGTTAAACATATCGACTGCACCGAAATGTTAAACATATCGACTGCACCGAAATGTTAAACATATCGACTGCACCGAAATGTTAAACATATCAGCTGCTCCGAAATGTTAGGCATATCAACTAACTGCACCGAAATGTTAAACATATGAGGCCCTCCGGGTACGATGGGCGAACTCAACAAAACGTAGTTTCGAGATATTCGGATTTTAAAGTTTTATGTTACGGGCGAACTCAACAGAAAATTCATGCCCTGGAATGGGAAAAGGAGTGGGGGTTGTGGACTAGGATGTGGAGTTCGCCCTTCGTACCCGCTCGGATATCGCACTTAGAGCTTTGCCGCATATCGGTTTTACGTATTGAAAGGGGAAAAACGGGCGAAATCAACATAAAAACTATATGAGTGTATTCACCAAGAGGTCTAGAATCTGAAAATGAAAAAAAAATTTGGCCGATGTTGAGTTCGCCCTTCGTACCCGGAGTGCCTCATATCAACTGCACCAAAATGTTAAGCATATCAACTGCACCGAAATGTTAAACATATCAACTGCACCGCCGATCAACTGCACCGCTATTAGCAAAGAGACCAAATAAATTTAGAATAAAATAAATAAGTAAAAATGAGAGGAACAAAACTGAAAATTTTTGGGTACATTTTTCCGCATTAAACTGCCCCCAGCATATGGCCCTTAAGAGTCTTTTCAATTGTTAATTTAAACTACAAAAATAGGTGATAACGCTATCAAAAAGTCTAAAAATCCCTTCTGTAGCAGCCAGAGAAAGTTATATCAACTTCTCCGCCCTCCGATGTACACTGAAGAAGGGCTGCTACAGAAGGGTTTTTGAGAGGCGGGGTGTTTTTTTACAGGGAGTGTTTTCGATAGCGATTAATGCTATTGAGGCGTATGTATCAATCTGCAGCACTGTGTATGTAAAGTTATGTAAAGTGCTACTGTATGTAGTATAATATATTTGGAGATGGCGTAGTAAACATACTGTTAAACTTAACATTACGGTGAAGTGCAGATGATATGCGGCCTTTACTACCTTATAAAGTAAACAAGTGCAGTCAATACGTTTACGCTTCATTAATTGACCTAGGCCGGTGCAGTTGATTGCCAGCCGATGGGTCAGGAAGCCCCTTTTCTAAGAACCCTGCAAAAATCGTGGAATTCGGACGTGAAAACCTTATTTTTAAAGCCAAGCTAATAAATTAATTTGCTTTCGGTCACGTAAATTGGTTTACCTTCTATTAATACACGTTTCAGAGGCCTATCCCAAATTTAATTTGCTGGATATTGTCCTGGGAGAAATAGAAGAGCGGTGCGGACCCTAATTTAAACACCTGTTTGACCCTTTCGCGTAAGGAATCCCTTAGTTTATGCAAATCGATATTCCGGCCGGAGTCTTCCTCAATAAACTCAAAGACGGAATTTCCTCCTATCAGTTGACGCTAACTTTATTAATATTTTAAAAAGAAAACTTGCTCATTTTTATGAACATGTTGACAGTTCATTAGGCCTTCGCTTAGAAAAATTGCCTGGATAAACTTTATACCCTTCATTTTTATCTTTCTTAAAATTAAAATGGAGCAATTTTTTTCAAAGCCTACGTTTTAATAAGGGTTTCATGCCTTTCATTTGCATGATGAAATTTTCAGAATTAATTTTTTTTTAAAGTTGAATTCTTGTCAATCACGAACGCTAAAAATGTTTATTGGTTCACTATTTTTTGAGTGGAAAAGAAGTTATTAAGGGGTGAACCACCTGGCACTTTTAAACCACCCTCAACATTTCACGTCTTAACCGAGTCTTAAACATCCACACCCACGAAATTGTCCCTTTTATTTATAGACTTTTTAACTTTCAAGATTTACGCTATTATTAAGAATTTCAATCAAATTGAATGTATTGTGTTTAAACAATGGACGTTTTAATTATTGTCGATGTCAAAACCAAGCCTGAGTTTATTGTCATTGTTTATGAGACTGTCAAAATGAAATATCTTAAGAAAACTTATAATTTAATTATTTTTTTCAAGTAGCCGCGTTTACATGGAAAATTATGAGGAAAACACGAATATTAATCTTCAACCTCAGGTGGTTCTAAACCGCAATTAGCCACTCTGGCCGTTTCTCACTTTGCATTATTTTTTCCTCCTTCTTAGACGAGAAAAAATTTCCACGAAAAATGAAATTAACAATTTTAATGTTTATTGCGTCTGTATTCCGCAAGAATGTTGATTTTCCAATCAAATAATAAACCAATAATAGAGGTGGTGAGTGGCTCTATCTCTTGGATAACGGTGGCGGCGCGTTTTGGGAGACGGTTTGTTTCCAGCTTCCCGCTGTATCCACCTAAAGCTCTCGGAGATATGTTCACAGTGAAAAGATGGAATGATTGTGATAGAGGGAACAGCTCACCTGACGAGGCTTTTTAAGCCGAAACGCGTCGTGAGATACCCGTTATCACAGTCATTTCTTCCTCTAATATTTGTTTATTATTTAATAAAGAATTCTTTATTAGATAAAAAAAACAGAGATAGGAAGAAGCAATATAAATCGTATCGAAAAAGGGAGGATTCTAAAACTCATGTCCTTTTTTTTTCTATAAATAATGTTTCCGCAACAAAACTAAACCGTGTGGTTTGTATTTTGGGAAACGATCTTCTATGGAACGAACGATGATTTAGTAATAATAGAGATATCTCGGGGTGAAAAAAAAGGGGGCCTCTTGACAAATGATACAAGAGCCCAAAGGCGATACACGGTTATCTCCACCGTCGCCAACAGCCAATAGAATTTATTTATGTACCAATTATATCGGTCGTTGGCCCAAAACAGCAAAACCTACCGCAACCCGTTTCCTCTTCAGCCCCCACTCCATTAGGGAAATTGATACCCACCCTTTTTATTTACAAAAAAGCCTAATTGACCATTCAAGCAATTTTCTATTGAAACGCTTTTTTTCTATATAAAATTAATTTTTTTTATTAACTTTTTTTAAATTAAGAAAAAGAATAATTAATGATGTTTAAAAGGAGTTTTCTCCTCACAAAAAGTCATTCGTTTTAAATTAAATTATTGTTTGTTTACAACTCAAGCCTCTCTCTCTCAATTTGTTGACTTTTTAGAGTTGGAGATATTATTCTGATAATTTTCTTAATTGATTGAATCATCTCAAAATCGTCAGATACTTCAAATTTATAAATTAAAATAATTTTTAAAAGGTATATTTTGGCAAGTAATCCTTTTTTTTCTAGACTTTCGGGCCTTTTCTTAAGTTTTTGAGTGCTTAGGCCAAAATATAATTTCGGTTCAGTCGATATGTTTAACATTTCGGTGCAGTCGATATGTTTAACATTTCGGTGCAGTTGATGTCGGTTCCGGTGCAGTTGAGCAACGCCCGACCCCGATTAGCGATGTTTACCAATCATGAAGTTTTCTGTGGTGCAGATCATTTTTTAATGCTGCTATTGCCAAAAAACGGGTAAAAAAGACGCCCCAAATTCAATAATAGGAGGAGGAAAAAACGAATTTCAGGCCATAAAGATTTTTAAACTAAAAAAAATGAATTTTCCGGATGATTTATTTTCCTTTAGACTGTCTCGTATAAAATGAATGGATTTAAAAACATTTGGTACGTATAAATATGTTCAAATCAGGACGCGAGCATAAGGAGGGAAAAGTCAAGACTACGCTTTGTGATCCAGCCCTTATAATAAATCATCCTCGGGTTGCCATGGACACCCCATGCCCTCGGTCACAAGAAATCCCTTTGTCCTCGTTCCGGATTATCGACTGCATTAAAAAAAATTCGACATATTTTTTGAATATTTGGCAATCTTCCCTTTTTTTCCACACTTTTAAGTTTGAGAATTTAAGATCCCAATTGTTTTTTTTTTTCCCTCAATCAAATATTCTATTAAAAGAAATCGATTTGCGATTCAATCCACCATTAATTTTTAATCAAAGAACTTTTCTTTTCATGCTAAAAATCTGACAGCAAAATTTTTAAACGCAGATAATTAATTTCAAGCGTAAACTTTTCTTCTTTTAAAGTTTTCTGGAAGATAAACACGGTTCGTTAAATTTAAAACTTAAGGGGGAAAAAACTTGACTTTTTTACCTACATACTCTCCTAAATAAAGGGTAAACTCCCCAAATAAATCCGATAAAAAGAAGATTTCTCAGCTCTTAAACCATGGTAAAAAGTCCCAAAAATCGTGGGAAGCTCCCAGGGTATGTAGGTTTTCGTCCTTAAGGGTCCGTTATACCACTTAATACCGTGGCATTTTTTCTTTGAAGTTTTGCTGTTTTTAAAAGACCCTTATTCCGTCCAAAGTCAATTTTCTTTGCTAAAAATGACCGAAAAGCTACCGAAAATTTCGCTTTTTTTTTTTTTTCTTCTTTTTTCTTCTTTTTTTTTTTTTTTTTTTTTTTTTTTATACTAAGGAAACTCCTCGAAAATCTGATAAAAAGGAAAATTTTTAGCCTTGATACTAAGGAAAACGCCTAAAAATCCGGTGAAAAGGGGCCTAAGTCCATGGGTAAACTCCCAGGATCTTATTCAAAGTGGTTCGTTAATCTGTCCAAATTGGATTACTTGTCTAAAAAAACACGGAAACCTACGAAAAATTTGATTTTTTGGTTAAATTTGGAAATTCTGAAATTAGGAAATTCTAAATCAGACTTGGAAAAGCCCTGTGATTCTCATGGGGGCGGTACCGCCCCCTAGGAGTGCCGGGAAGTTATTGGGGGGCGTTAAGCAAAATTTGGGTGATAGGGGGGCTAAGTGGCTGGGGGCGTTAGCGTGAGTCCTTTTTTTAATTTTATTTTTATTAATGCGATAAAAAATTTTGTTCCAAAAACGGCCTATAACAAAATCAGGGTCTTTGAAAATCGAGGCGCTTAAGATACTAAACCATCATGACCGGCAAGTCTTGCGGGTTTAGTATGACAAAAAAATTTGTGGAGAGATGAAGCGCCCGTGCTCCCGTTTTCAAGCTCCCCTTGGCGGCGTCGCGAAATACTTGATTATAGGTTAATAATCAGCGATTACTGCATCTTGTAGACTCATTTTTCAAGCCTCCTGCGAAAAAGAAATTTTTATCTCGTATTTGTTGATGCTTTTTTGTTAATAAAATTAGTGAAAATATTTTATAGGCGCTTGAGATACTAAGCCAACATGACCGAAAGTCTTTCGGGTTTAGTATGACAAAAGAAAATTTTGAGATGAAGCTCCCGTGCTCCCTTTTTCAAGCTCCCCTAGGTGGCGTCGCGAAATACTTGTTTATAGGTTAATAATCAGCGATTACTGCATCTTGTAGACTCATTTTTTCAAGCCTCCTGCGAAAAAGAAATTTTTATCACGTATTGTTGATGCCTTTTTGTTAATAAAATTAGTGAAAATATTTTTTAGGCGCTTGAGATACTAAGCCAACATGACCGAAAAGTCTTTCGGGTTTAGTATGACAAAAGAAAATTTTTGAGATGAAGCTCCCGTGCTCCCTTTTTCAAGCTCCCCTAGGTGGCGTCGCGAAATACTTGTTATAGGTTAATAATCAGCGATTACTGCATCTTGTTGAGTAATTTTTTCAAGCCTCCTGCGAAAAAGAAATTTTTATCACGTATTTGTTGATGCCTTTTTGTTAATAAATTAGTGAAAAATTTTAAAAACTATAAAAAAGAAGTCTTTTTTTTTATTCGAAAAACAACTAAGTCATTCAATTTCCCGGGCAATAAGGTGGGAGTGACAAGTTGGAAATGAAACTTGGCCGGCGCCCACCCAATTCGGACGGTATATTGAATCGAATGAATACTAAATTTCTCCCTTGTTCTAAATTAAACAATCGTATTCTAACATAAAAATCGAAATAAAAAGAAAACATAGAAGGATCCTTTACAATTCAATTTAGAATGGAGTGAGAGGAGGGGAAAAAAACCGGGTTCGACTATTGTGTTTAAATCTTTCAATAAAACGAACCCGGGATTCTCTTTACCTATTTGAGTCACCCGTTTTTTAAAAGGGTAAAATAGTAGGGGTCGCTTTTCCGACAGTTGTAGTCCCTTTAATAAAGTACTGACGCCTCAATTTCGACCTCTGAGAAAAAAAGGGATTGAATTGTATTTTTCACCCGGGATTTAACGTTTTCACCCTCTAATCTACCGTTTAATTCTCCCTTCTTTTTTTTTTCTTTTTTTTAAATTAATCAAAGTACTATTTTTAATTTCTGCTATAAATTCGAAAAAAAGAGAGAAAAAACCGGGAAGAAACTATCTAATCCCGGCGTCTGGGAAAGGACAAAGAGGATTAGTTGTTTTTCCAAAGAAGGCGCGGCGTTTTATTGTTTGACTTTACAATCGAGCCTTTTTCAATACCCCAAGAAGGCTCTAAAAACCCTTCAGTTGACTATTATTGCTAAATAAATGATACTACTGGGTCTCTGTTGTTTCTATATTGAGTTTAATCCCAAAAATGCTTATCTTTACTGACACTAAAGATGCCTTAAGTGGATTTTCGCATACACGGCGTCTTCTTAATCCAATAATTAATTTAGAAAGTTAATGTGCTTAAAATATTTTAACGAACAACTCCTGATCTGTTCAGTTGGTAGAACTGATAAAGAGCAAAAAAGATCTACTTCTGTTAGAGTTTTTCTAACAGAGGATGAACCTTAAGGAGACAGTGTTACCGAGTGCCTACATCTCGTCCTAAAGTTTTCTCGTCCTAAAAATAATAAAAATGAAAAATATAAACTGTATTTTCGTCCGAAAGTATTCTCGTCCTAACAGGCAACGCCCCATTTTAGGACGAGATACGTAGGACGAGAACACATTCGAACGAGTGGATTTCAATTTTTATTCAATTTTTAAATATTATACTTTAATAAAATAGAAATCCACTCGTCCGAAATTATTCTCGTCCTACTGTCTTCTCGTCCTAAAACTAACGTGGAAAAATTGCTGCGTCGGAGAAATGCGGCAGCGTTCCACCCGAGCAAGTTTGAAACAATTTTTGGCGCCTACCGAGCTCATCATCCATCCCAGGGCCGCCTACAGGGTGGGCGAATCCTCGCGAGAGGAAAAAAATTAACCCCCTAGTGTCATAAAACGAGCTAATCCTCGCAAAAAAAACAAACTTGCGGGGGTGGAACGCTGCCGCATTTCTCCGACACAGCAATTTTTGTACGATAGTTTTAGGACGAGAAGACATTAGGACGAGAATACTTTCGGACGAGATGATTTCTATTTTTAAAGTATATATTTAAAAAATTGTATAAAAATTGAAATCCACTTGTCCGAATGTCTTCTCGTCCTACTGTCATCTCGTCCTAAAAAAGGGCGTTGCCTGTTAGGACGAGAATACTTTCGGACGAGATGATTTCTATTTTATTAAAGTATAATATTTAAAAAATTGTATAAAAATTGAAATCCACTTGTCCGAATGTCTTCTCGTCCTACTGTCATCTCGTCCTAAAAAAGGGCGTTGCCTGTTAGGACGAGAATACTTTCGGACGAGAATACTTTCGGACGAGATGATTTCTATTTTATTAAAGTATAATATTTAAAAAATTGTATAAAATTGAAATCCACTTGTCCGAATGTCTTCTCGTCCTACTGTCATCTCGTCCTAAAAAAGGGCGTTGCCTGTTAGGACGAGAATACTTTCGGACGAGAATACTTTCGGACGAGATGATTCTCTTTTATTAAAGTATAATATTTAAAAATTGTATAAAAATTGAAATCCACTTGTCCGAATGTCTTCTCGTCCTACTGTCATCTCGTCCTAAAAAAGGGCGTTGCCTGTTAGGACGAGAATACTTTCGGACGAGAATACTTTCGGACGAGATGATTTCTATTTTATTAAAGTATAATATTTAAAAAATTGTATAAAAATTGAAATCCACTTGTCCGAATGTCTTCTCGTCCTACTGTCATCTCGTCCTAAAAAAGGGCGTTGCCTGTTAGGACGAGAATACTTTCGGACGAGAATACTTTCGGACGAGATGATTTCTATTTTATCAAAGTATTATATTTAAAAATTGTATAAAATTGAAATCCACTTGTCCGAATGTCTTCTCGTCCTACTGTCATCTCGTCCTAAAAAAGGGCGTTGCCTGTTAGGACGAGAATACTTTAGGACGAGAATACTTTCGGACGAGATGATTTCTATTTTATTAAAGCATAATATTTAAAAAATTGTATAAAAATTGAAATCCACTTGTCCGAATGTCTTCTCGTCCTACTGTCATCTCGTCCTAAAAAAGGGCGTTGCCTGTTAGACGAGAATACAATTTATATTTTTTCTTTTTCTATTATTATTAGGACGAGAATACTTTCGGATGAATACTTTCGGACGAGATGATTTCTATTTATTAAAGTATAATATTTAAAAATTGTATAAAAATTGAAATCCACTTGTCCGAATGTCTTCTCGTCCTAATGTCATCTCGTCCTAATGTCATTCGTCCTAAAAAGGGCGTTTGCCTGTTAGGACGAGACTACAATTTATATTTTTTTCTTTTTCTATCATTTTTAGGACGAGAAGGCATTAGGACGAGAATACTTTAGGACCCCGTGTTACCTCTTCTCCCTTAAACTAAAAAATATTCCAATACCCGACTGGTTTCGAAGATCTAGCTAGAAATGAGACTAAAGAAGCGTCAGAACTGCACAAAATTTTGGATTTTTCTTTCTCCCCCACTCATATCTTCTGTTTGTTTATCTCACAAAAAGAAAGTTGGATAAAAAATTCGTTAATCAGAATCAGAGGACATTATTCATCCCTTTCATTCCTGTAATGAGCCGGTGACTCAATTATGTTTGATTAATAGTCCAGATTCTGGTATAAATAACTCGAACCCCCCGAAAAAAAGCTCCCTGGACAAAAGTAACATTCAATTTTTTTTTCCTTTCCCATTTTTTTTCCTTCTTCCCCTGTGTCGGATTAATAGGTTCACGGTAGAAACAAAAGTGAGCCGGGCTGCGTGTGATTGGCCGAATTAAGAACCGTATAAATGACCTGCTTTGTTCGAAATGTCGCTTTCTAGTGCGACAAAGGGAATAAATTGGCTCTAATACGTTTTCGACCAGGTCCAAACCCATCAACACCCTTTGAGAAAAAATTTAATTAAATTTTTCTCCACTTAAGCGTTTTTTATGATGGAATTGCTGAACTATTTTGTTTTCAAAATTGCATTTTTTCTTTGTATTTTTTTTAAATGTCATCGGAAATTCAATTAATTAAATTCCTATGTAAACGCATATCGAGTAATTTTTTAGAAATCAAAAACAAATGTTTATATTTGTGCTTTTTAACTTCATTGCTCAATGGAAAGCTATAGATAAATGATAAAAAGATGAGAGATAGTAATTTAAAAAATGGAAGTCTTTTCCGCTGTTTAAATTTGTCAATTGAAAAATTTAAAAAATGGAAGTCTTTTCCGCTGTTTAAATTTGTCAATTGAAATATTTAAAAAATGGAAGTCTTTTCCGCTGTTTAAATTTGTCAATGAAAAATTTTAAAAATGGAAGTCTTTTCCGCTGTTTAAATTTGTCAATTGAAAAATTTAAAAATGGAAGTCTTTTCCGCTGTTTAAATTTGTCAATTGAAAAATTTAAAAAATGGAAGTCTTTTCCGCTGTTTAAATTTGTCAATTGAAATATTTAAAAAATGGAAGTCTTTTCCGCTGTTTAAATTTGTCAATTGAAAAATTTAAAAATGGAAGTCTTTTCCGCTGTTTAAATTTGTCAATTGAAAAATTAAAAAATGAAGTCTTTTCCGCTGTTTAAATTTGTCAATTGAAAAATTTAAAAAATGGAAGTCTTTTCCGCTGTTTAAATTTGTCAATTGAAAATTTAAAAAATGGAAGTCTTTTCCGCTGTTTAAATTTATCAATTGAAAAATTTAAAAAATGGAAGTCTTTTCCGCTGTTTAAATTTATCAATTGAAAAATTTAAAAAATGGAAGTCTTTTCCGCTGTTTAAATTTGTCAATTGAAAAATTTAAAAATGGAAGTCTTTTCCGCTGTTTAAATTTGTCAATTGAAAAATTTAAAAAATGGAAGTCTTTTCCGCTGTTTAATTTGTCAATTGAAAAATTTAAAAATGGAAGTCTTTTCCGCTGTTTAAATTTGTCAATTGAAAAATTTAAAAAATGGAAGTCTTTTCCGCTGTTTAAAGTTGTCAATTCTATAGAAAAATGACGTTTGTAGAATGGTGGTTTACGGTTTTTCGTCTCAATCAGCGCCCGGTGAAGTGATGGATGGCGTTTTCGACGCTTCCGAATCTTTGTTCCCCCCCTTCCTTTTAGTCTAATACGATTCGAACGGCCGAGTACCTTCATTGTGCTCTAATCGCCGAAAACGGTTTGTGCTTAGCAGACCACGAATCGGAACCTCCTTCCGCCCCTCAACGCCCCCGACTATTCGGTAAGCCGCAGGGCATTAATTGCGCTTCGATCGAAACCGCCGATTCAGTCGACATATATCTCACCTTTGTTCCCGTTTCAACGTTGACTAATGGCTTCAAATACGCAGAAAAGCATTCCCTACTCTCAAAACAATGTTCTACCCTGTATAGACGGGTCTTTATGACCCAAAAACAAAGGTACGAAGGTCCTTATGAGAAAAACAAATTCACAAAAAAAGCATCGATTAGACTAAACCCGCAATACTTATACGTTTTGCATGACTGTATCCAAGTTATTCGTTGTTATTCTCGCCCTAAATTCACCCATAAGTTGTTATGGTGAGATTAGGACGAGTTGTATTGAAATATTGTGTACAACTCGCCCTAAAATCAACTGATCCCTAATTTCAGCCTAAAAAATACGTTTTACGCCGAATTGCAGTTGAAATCAACTTGACGTATTACACCATAACGGCGTTCGGCATAAAACGTAGATTTTAGGGTGAAATTAGGTCGATTTGCATCCAGAGAAAATACCCTTCTTCATGAGATAACTGACTGGAGGATTTCGCCATGTTACCTACGCACCCCCCTCCCCGCCAGAAAGATGACGAAACTTTGCTGGCTGTGTGAACTAATTTTGACGGAAATTTTTATCCCAAATAAAAATTTTCTTTAGAAATTATTTACGGTTATGATTTTTACTGATATCAAGAAACTTTATTTTTACTTCTTTTTTCCCCCAATGAACAAAATAAAAGCGAGATAATAAATTGAATTTTTATTTTATACACTAGGAAATTACAATTGGTTTTCTTCTCTAAACAGTCTCCCATCAAAAGATATCGAATCATCGATTTTCAATCAGAAACCATCATCGGCTCGTTTTGATTGGCTAACGGAGAACTCTCTAACCTGAAATCTGTATTATTTTCAATTGAGAAAAAACAGTGTAAAGTACGTTGTAAAAAAACCCAATAATGGATTTTCCATTATTTTTTATGCTAACATCATATTGTGTTAAAAAACATTTTGAGTAAATAATATTGACGTATATTATTGCTTTAGCGTGATGTTTAATTTATGAGAATTTTTTTAAAAACATTTTTATTAAGAGGATATCCTACTTTTTAAAAAAATCCGCATAATTCTTCTGTCGTAATCCGCCGCTTTGTTTAACCTAATCGTTATTACTGTAGCGAAGCCGGTCCACAAATCAAAGGAGCCCCAGAATTTCCACAACCTCAGAAAAAATATGAAATAAAATCTTATTTATGAAAAGTCAGAATATGGGACCCTTTTTTTTCACTCTTGAGATCTTTTGTTGTAAAAAAAAAATTTAATAAAGTTGGTTGAATGAAAATGGTTATGAGACAGTTCAAAAAAAATTCGTCCGAGAATAAATGAGATAAAAAAATATGTTTTATGACATCCAAGCTTTTTATTAAAATTTACTTAGGTACTTTATGACGTTAAATAATCGAATTTTTTTTGGATTTTTGAGAGAAAAATTGTGAATTTCCCAGAGTCACATGTGAAATAATCGAGGAAGGATGACAGATTTTATCACCTTCCTGGGGATAAAGGAGGAGGGGGTTGATAAGGTTTGCAGAAAGGGACATGTGCGAAAACGGCTGACAGAGTTTCCCCTCTGAAAATGATTTAAGGGTTCGAGCATTAATCAAAAAGAAAGAGTGGGGATATTATCTTCTTAAACAATCTTCCAGCATAGAAATGTAAAACCTTATGAGTGATATTAATGAGGAAACACGTACAGAAGACATTAGTACTCTTATCAACCCCATAACCCAATATACCCCAGATAAAATACAAAATACTTCTTTTAGAAAAAATGAAAAAAACGTTAAACGGATTAGAGTAAAAATTGGAAGAGGCGTGAAAGTAAATATTTTAAAACCCGCTTAAGTCGGATGATCCTTTGGGGTTTTAGAATCATGCAATTAATCCACTGATTTAAGTAATTCATCATTGCCAAAAAAAATTTGTTTATTCTGTTTGAAAAAAAAAATCTGGTGATTATATGGCTCGGTGAATCTATTCGAGAAAGGGCCTCGACCCATTTCGGAAGAGGAAACTGGCGTTAATAATGCGGCTAGAAAGAGAATTATGTTAAAATTAAGCGGAGAGGCCGTGTAGAGGCTTCCCGCTCTCGGGATTCAGTGTCCACTTTAATGAAAACGTTTCCCTTCTCAGAACGCGGTTTGCTTTTGTCACAACTTGGACTTTCGGAGTGGAGGGTTTTTAAGTCAAATTTTGATGGACGGGTCAGTTTTCTGTAAGCCGCCCTCAATCTACTTAATTGACAGGCTCGATCCCTAGACAGCCAATTATTAGTAAACAGAATATCTCACGGATCGATTTCGCAAATTAATTTCGGTGTTTTCATTCTAATAAAACCAGAATCTATTCATATAGCAAAACATTTGCTTTCCATTATTCTCATAGAATACATTCTGGCTTAAAATTAACCATTTGAGGGCTTAATGAGCGGTCAACTTGGGTTTTTCCCCCAAAGAAATGAAGCGTTTTCCTAGTTCCTCTAAACACCTGTTTATATAAATCAAGAGATTTCCTGGGTCATTGGCCAAAAAAACCTTTTTTCCCTGGATTTTCGCGAGTTTTCCTTAGTTTTTGACGGAAGAATATTTTTACTCAATTTAGGTGATTTCAAGCCTCTTTTGCCAAAAAAAAAAACTCTTCCCTGTTTCCAGCTTTTGGGGCTACCTCATTTGCAGAAAACTTCTTTCTCCCGGTTTTTCTTGAGAGTTTCTCTCTTACTTTAAAAAAGTTTTCTCGCGTTTTTTCCAGTTTTTTGGCCTTTTCAATGATTTTTGGGGTTTTTTTCGGTCTTTCGGCCTAGTAACTCCTTTTTAAAGATTTTGGGATCTTATGCGCCAAAAACCCCTTTTATGGGAGTGCTAGGGCGTTCCGGTAGGATTTTTTGGTTTTTCACGGTCTTTCGGCCCTTTTAAACAGAGTTTTGATAGTTTTTCGGAGTCTTTGGCCAGAAAAACCATTTATAGATTTTTGGGTTTTTTCGGTCTTTTGCCAGAAACCCTTTTTAAACAGATTTTCGGGATCTTAGGGCCAAAACCCTTTATGGGAGCTAGGGCGTTTCCTGGTAGGATTTTTTTGGTTTTTCTCGGTCTTTCGGCCCTTTAAGTTTGATTGTTTTCGGAGTCTCAGGGCCAGAAACACCATTTAGATATTTTTGGTTTTTTCGGTCGGCCTTGAAACTCCTTTTTAAACAGATTTTAGGGATCCTATGGGCCAAAAACCCTTTTATGGGATGTAGGCGTTTCTGGGTAGGATTTTTTGGTTTTTCTCGGTCTCGGCCCTTTTAAACGAGTTTTGATAGTTTTTTGGAGTCCTGGGCCAAAAACACCATTTTGAGTTTTTGGTTTTTTCTTTGAAAATTTTGATTTTTTTATAAATTTTTGATGTTTGGGTTTTCGGTCTTTTGGCCTGAAACCTTTTTAAAATTTTCGGGATCTTATGGGCCAAAAACCCTTTATGGGAGTGCTAGGCGTTTCCTGGTAGATTTTTTTGGTTTTTCGGTCTTTCGGCCCTTTTAAACAGAGTTTGATAGTTTTTCGGGTCTTTGGGCCAAAAAACACCATTTTATGAGATGTTTTGGGGTTTTTTTTTTTTTTCGTCTTTCGGCCTAGAAACCCCTTTTTAAACAGATTTTCGGGGATCGCATGGGCCAAAAAGACCCTTTCATGGGAGTGCCAGGGCGTTCCTGGGTAATTTTTTTCGTTTTTTTTTTTTTCTCTTTCGGCCCTTTTAAACAGAGTTTTGATAGTTTTTCGGAGTCTTTGGGCCAAAAACACCATTTATGAGATGTTTTGGGTTTTTTTT